>CAEGAE010061096.1:0-39147 GCA_903067095.1 Girardinus metallicus | reverse complement strand
TTAAAATTTTTTAAAAAATTTTCTTTTTTTTTTTTCCCTTTTTTTTTTAATTTGGTTTTTTTTTTTACCCCTTTTTTTTTTTTTTTTTTTTTTTTTTTTTTTTTTTTTTTTTTTTTTTTTTTTTCAGCAAACATACCAGATTTTCAAATCGCAACATTTAAACTCTCTTGGTCTTTATTCTACTTGGGACTGGCCTGAGATATTTATGCTATAAAGAGATTTGGGACATTTGTCAATAAAATGCGAGGTATTGATGGAAAGTAACATGTGACACAAAGCAGTTCATGTCTATAGTTGTACTCCTTTTTAATCACCTCTTTGTTTGCTGCTTCAGATTGTCAGTGACCTTTTCCCCTCAGGACCTAATGCTATTAGCTGCAGGCGAGCCGTGAGTGTCTAGCGCAACACCTTCTGACAGTACACCCTGTGATGACAGTCAGCTGTCCCAGTGCCTAGTGACACCAAGACAAGTCCAAGTGAAAAGCTGTCTATGACAGTCACTTGTAAAGATATGTCACATTGGCCAACATTTGCACTTTCCTGGAGAAGTCTGCAATACTCTGCAAATTGTGTAATTTTATAGAGTAGCAACAAAACATTTGTAAAAGATTGACTTCCAGTCCTGGCTTAGATGGACTAAGGTGGTATGGGAAACTGGTTCTGAGGTCTGACAATTCAGTGAGGCATTCTGTGTAGAAATGATGCATGCGACCTCCTGTAGGTTTGCAAAAACAAAAAACATAAATTAGTGATGGTAATTTTATGCGGGTGGATTAGCGCATGTCACGAGAGTAACTTTAAAGGGAACATTCATGAGAACGTTAGATATGCTGAATCAGCTCAAATGCGATTATAATGAGAGCGCCACATAGTATTGCAAGATGTTATCAAACTATGCATTGCTCTTTTGGATTTCATATTATAACTTAAAAATATAAGAGACCCTCTTTCTCTCTTTGTGAAATGTTTTGATTGTTTTTTGTTATTATTATTATTGAAAAATTCAAATGTCAAATGTCTGTTTCACTGACTAGCAACTTCAGACTAGTCAGTGAACCAAACATTTCTGTCTGTAGAAATGTCCTACAAACATGTCGGTTGTGTACGTCATTCCAGATGTTTTTGTTCACCACCTTATTTGCCTCTATGAAGGTTTATTTTCTGTTGGGCTTACTATGTATTGCTTAATGTGTAAATTATGTAATCTGAACATTACTAATTGTGGTTCAATAGTATGAACCACAATTAGTTCATACTAGTGAACTAATTGTGGTAATTGCCAAAAAGGACAGTTTAAAATACAAACTTCTAATAATTTTTACCTTATTTTGTTTGTGCCACAGCCTTACATGGTCATCCATAACACATTACTTCCACAACTAGTGATCATACTAGTGAACTAGTATGATCACTAGTATAATCATACTAGTGATCATACTAGTATGATCACTAGTTGTGTTCCCAACATGGGCCCGCCTTTTGTATGGGAAATTTTCCTTTCAATGGTTTCTCGTTTTAATACATTTTTCCATTGAAAATAAAAATAATCTTTAAAAAAACAATCTAACCAAAGAACCTGACATATGTAATTTACTTGATAGATTTTAACCTATGTATTTATTATTTATGCAAATAATTCATTTTTTCTGCTTTTCTTTCAGAAAATTAACAAATTAGCATAGTATTATTACTGTAAATTTTTCTCTAAATGAGTTTCTCCATTTTCTAACACACTTTTGATAGTTAAGTCCTGTTGCAATGTAACATTACAACTCAACAAGTGGCCTAATATGCATGCTGCACACCAGTGTTCAGGTTAAAATAATAATAGAAAAAAAAAATCCTTGGGAAAATGTTGTTGCTGCCAAATATCTGTCTCCACTGTATCATTGTAAATCAGCCAGACTAATAAAATCTGGCAAATTTATGCATAACTGACATGGAAAAAGAACAGCCTGTATTTGAGGATGTAAACTGTGCTGAGAGCCCGTGCTTTTGCCTGCATCCTGAGCCAGGAAGGATCAATGTCTGGCTGGGTAAAAGGTCAAGGTAGAATCCTGCAGGTCAGAAATAGGATGCCCTAGAACAATGTGAGTGAACGGACGACGGAATATTTGGAAATATTGGAAGTGAATGGTTTATTTCCATAGTAGATGGTTGCACAGAATCTGCCAGAACCCTCTGGGAAGTAATGTGTTATGGATGACCATATAAGGCTGTGGCACAAACAAAATAAGGTAAAAAATTATTAGAAGTTTGTATTTTAAATTGTCCCTATTGGCAATTACCACAATTAGCTTTACCCACTAAATATCAGTTTGTGTGTTTTTCCTCGAGAATCCAGATTCTTACCTTAACTCTTAGATTTACGAAAGGCAAGGTTGAAAGTTCAAAAGAATAAAATTCAGCAACTTTCTGTAATATGTTCAGCTTTCCTGTCCTCTGCTGCAGCCTGCTCAACTTCACGAGGCAAAACAACCACCATTTACCCTACCAAAATCTAGGACTGTGTTGTAGCACCCAGCTTCTCTCATAAGAAGTACTGTTGCCTTATTGCAGATTTTGTGCTTCAACCAACTTTTTTTCTTAAACACTTCAGTTATACTGGAAATACAAAATCCAACATTAATTCTTTTTGCCACATGAATAACTTCCTCCTCACTTTTAAGTGTTGTTGACAAGATTTAGCGCTTCGGTATTGTGCATTTGCTATCAGAAAATAATTTCATTTCTAGTTTCTGTCTTGCAGGTCACTTGTTGGGACAAGCGAACTGAAATTTGTCCCGCTAATATTTCCAGCTAATATTTCTGCATCTCTAGAAAAGTAAAAATTCACAACTTTTATCACAATTTAGTGCTATTAAACAGAGTTATGTTACCTTTTGGAGCCTATTTAATAAATATGCAATGAATTTTCAGAGTGGCCAGTCAAATCTATCTGAAATGTATCTAATTGGAAATCTTAGTCTGACACTATTGGCTATGAAGATTTTTCATATTTTCTTCAAAGGTTTTCAAGTTTGATCCTAAATGATCAAAATCATTTGACAGATAATCACAAAAGCAGAGGAAGTAGATGATCCTGTACTGATATTGATTTTGAAAAGGTCATGCTCTTTTGGGAAGCCAAGCAGCAGGTGCAGTGGAACTGGAGCTTCATAAAGGCACCTGCTGTACAAAGTGCATGTGAGTAGCACGGAACTGGGAAAGTATGATCACTAGTTGTGCTCCTACTTTTCTTATGCCAGTTTAAAGGCAAATTTAACAACTTGTGGACTAACTTTTATCTTGGTACCTATTGCTAACTTCAAATCTGGGTTTTTTGGGGGGGCTGCCAGGGGGATTCATTTTTTTTTGTATCAGAACAAATATCTCCAAGTCAATCTGAAAAGTTCAACTTTCTCTGCACTGTATCTTTGCATAGGACGCTGATACATTCCCCTCCATGCTAAACCTTAAAACTGTCTTGAAGGTGGCTTCCATCTCTTGACGCCAAAAACGGATGTGTGTTCTCACCAACATCGGCTGGAAAGGTTTTATTCTACCTGTCTTATTTCTAACCTAAAACCCATCCTTTGTTCCCTGCTTTTCCTTATTGTCGGATTAGCCTCTTGTCAAATTAGGCTGCATTATTGAAGAATTTTCAGTCGGAGCGGATTAGTTGTCGTGTAGGGTGCTTTGTTGTTGGTATGCAGTTTGTTTGTTGCCTCTGATTATTCCTGCTTATGACGAGAAATTTCAAATATTTCTCAAAAGAAGAATGCTGAAAGCTAAACTCAGTTTGCTTTATTCTCAGCTTTTCTCCAGCAAAAAAGAATATTCAGGAAGAAGCCGATTTATTTGTTTGGTATTGAGATACTTTCAGGCAAGTAGGGAGATCGGATGAACTGGGTCAATTGTCCCTGTGGGATAAATGACTATTTTTCACAGAAATTGTACCCGCCACTTTGGAACACCTGTTCTATTGCTTGTTAACACTGAATCAGCCAATCACATGGGAGTAATTTAATAGATCTATCTATCTAAGTGTGATTAATGCAACTCACTGAACTTCATGAGGAGCATCAGTAGGAAAAGGAAATTGGATTTGTAGCAATTTCTAACATGCCATGGTTGTTAGTGCAATCTGGCGTGTGACTATTTCCGAAAATGCTGCTCCAAGACTGAGTTTGTAATGCACAACCGTCGCTCAAGTTTCCAGGTAATGCTCTGAAAAAGAGAAAATATGTTGTGAGTCACAGTTGTGTGGACGAAAATTCCTTGTTGTTGCCAAAAGAGAATAGGACAGAACTGGTTTGAGATGACACCTAGATGTCCAAGGTATATCAAATAAAATCTGAATGCACGCGACATCGAAGCTTGATGGAGATGGACGACAGGAGCAGAAGACCACAGTAATCTAAGACCTCCTGTAATCTAAGAACAGGAAACTGAAACTGAAAAGGTGAACAATAACATGAAAGCAAAAATGTATCCTGCCTTGCGTCAATGTTTATAAGGTTGTTAGTGTGGCTTCACCCAGCAGAATAAAACGGAGTCATAGTGACCTCAAGCAGGTTTCTTCAACGGTGTGTTTTCTGTACTCTATTAGCCTCTGCATTCACCAGATCTTTTGGAGCTTTTTGTATGTGGTTGAATGTGACATTCCCATCAAAGATGAGCAGCTGGTAAAACCCGTAACAATGAAGCATTTGAATGATTTGAACCAAATATGTGATTAATTTTTCTGGCATAGTGAATCGTTCACCACGAGTTCTGGCAATGTGCACCCAATAAGATTGCCGGTGAATGTATATCATGAGGTTTTTATATAGAGTATCAAATCTAATATTACCATCATTTAGGCTTTATTCTTCACATTTATGTTGAAGTATCTTATCTTACCTAGGAGAGCATATCTTTGTTTTTTACTGCTATTACCCTAAGGGTAAATATGTAAATCCCATTTTGCATATTGAGCTCCTTTTTGGCACCTGTTCAGAAATGTCATCATTTTTTGCAACATTACCTCCTTTTTCAATTTGCCCAGCATGTTTGTTCGTAGATTGCATGTGGTTCCTTAAAGCTGTGGTGAAGAATAAAAAAAGATTTTTTTAAATTGTGGGGACAAATCAAACAGCAAAAATCAAAGTAGCATGTTACAATGCATAAATAGTAAAACAATATAAAGTTGGCAATTATTCCTGTGTAGTCAGTTGGTTGTTGGGGATTAAAAGCCTCTTCTGCAATAATTTAGTAACTTTAAAAGGCTTAAAAATTTTACTATAACTTGTAATTAATTGAAACTTTATACAAGTGTGAGGGTTTTAGCAGACCCTGGTGTTTGACATGTTAAGAGATTTGCCAGACGACAGATTGCTGGTTTAACCTAAATTTGAATGAATGTAACATCAGCTGATGACCTTTACTCTCTGCAGTAGGGGGCCATCTGTCTCCCTAAGTCCTTCTAATCCAAGTAAAGGGGAACTATCCCTTTTGAGCACTGGAGCCCCATTTTCTTTGTTTGAGTAATCTTTATGTAAGACAAAACGATTCATGTTTTTAGCTTTTGCCACCCCGTCTCTTGTTTTCATCTTCCCTGTCTTGTGATTTACATCTTACTTCGATGCCTGAGCAAAACTAAATGGTTAAAAACGGGTAGATGTCTTCAGCCGCAGCTGCTCTGACAGATTGACGGGGGTACATTTTCTGTCTTCAAACTTGTGCAGAAAAGACTAAGTTCCTTTTGTTTCTCTCGTGCAGATCTGTGTCCTCTTGTTTACGTGCCTTTACATGGTGTGCTACCTCATCCTCACACACTTCAAAAAGACTGCCGAGTTTATCACAGGTGAGTTCGACAGTTTCTGGATGTGAGTATGTATTTAAGAGAGCTCTGCGAGTTGGCTTTCAGTCAACAGTTTACTGAGAACTGCCTTGAGGAAAACGAACAATGTTGACAAGCTTACTGATTACATTGAAGTTTTGGAATTTCTTTCCACTGTGTGTTGGCAACACGTTTTCAGGCTTGCATAAATCCTACTGAGAAACTCGCTGTTTGAGGAGTTGTTTTTATAGTTGTTTATTGTTTTATTCATAGCCCTTTCCTTTCTTCGCATGTATGCACATTTAACAAAGTTTGCCCGTTTCTTTTAGGACTCTTACGAACGTCACACTCTGAACTTTGATTTGAAAAGCCTGGAGATAACGTTGAGGAGATGTTTGCTCGGTGTGCAGCAAGCTCTTTAAAAAGGCGGAGGAGTGGTAAAAGAAAATTCTACAAGATAAAGTTGAAACCTTAAACTCGTACAAACTTTCTGGCAGGCACAAATTATTGTTACCATGAGGCTAAGAACATGATGCATGTACATGCAAAGGCACAACTATTGTGTGCTCAGGCATATTTGGAAACTCTCTTGTGCTTTGTTGAGCTGATTATCATTCGCTCAATCCAATAAAATGTGAGTCGATTGGGAGCAGATGTGAATTTTCCTCAGTTCTCCACTGTGGCTGGGCTGCACCGTAGTAGATGGACATTTCTTCTGCAAGTTTTTATTCACATTCTGTGCATCAGTTTCCTTCTACTGAAGTTTGTGCATCAACAACAAGAGCACAGTTCTGCCCTGCAGCTATGTGACAGTTGTGCAATCCCACAATACAGAGAAGTTTATGACACCGAGAACTGGTTCTTGCTCCTTGAGTTTTACTTTGCAATAGAACCTTTGTGATAGCGTTGTCAAAAGGACGTATTATCACATACCTGACGAAGAGTAGCACTTAATTCGTTTCAGGTGCATAATAAAAGGTGTTGAGGTTTTTTTTTTTTTTTTTTTTCTGCTTGCTATTTATAGTTGTAGCCAAATGTTAAAGGTTGACAGAATTTTGTTCTTCACAAATTGTGTTGCTTCAGTGTTATAAGAGGTGTTCCTCAGGTGTTTCCATGGTTTTCTGATGTTCAGTAAGAAGCGTTTCAGAGGTTTTGTGAGATAAACACTTAATGGCCACTTTATTAGATACACTTTGCTAGAATCAAGTTGTGCTCCTTTTTGCCTCCAGAACCGGCTTGATTGTTTGGAATGCAGATAAAAGAAAAAGTATGTCTGCAGTTTCTGAAATACTCAGACCCCTACATTCTCTCAAAGTCACTAAAATATCTTGTTTTCTCCATTCTGGTTCTATATTTGAATTTGAAATATAATTAGTTAATTTTGCGATTTGTTTTAGCAAGCAATTGGACAGGTGTACCCACTAGTGAGGCTGGTGAGTGTGCATCAAATTCATGTCAACCTTTCGTTTTCAAGGTGACCTCAGAGTCTTGATGGGATTTAGCTTGGGGGAGTTTTCTTGGCTACGAGTCTGGAACTTGGAGTTTTGATCCCAGTCACTTGGTTTTCACTTTCACCTTTCGACTTTTTGGATTGATCATGAATTGTTTGGTAAAGTGACTCCCAAAGGGTCGAGTCACAACTTGTCTCAGGATTCTTTACTGTCTGGAGGGCAATGGGAGCTCATGGGAGCATTCACCATTTTTTTTTTCCTTCTAGAGTGGATAGTCATTTTTACAGATGTCCCAAACAACCTGAAGAAAGTTGCTTGGTTTATCTAGAAAAGTTTTCTTCAGGAAAAAAATAACTTTACATTCTGTAGTCTTAATCATAATGCTTCCTACTAAATGTCTGTCACTCGGTGATGGTTTTCTTCAAATGAAGTCGCTTATTTTTTTGTTTTTGCTTTTGTTTTCTTGGTTGTCACTTTTGACAATCTATAAGTCACACCTGCCTGCTGTCATTCCAGAGCAAACTCTGCACTAGTGGGGTTAAATTTCAGCCCTGGCTGCTCCTTATTAAATTGCAGGCAGTTGAATGTCTCTCCTTGAAGTCCTTAATGATTCTTCAAATGGTTTATTTGAGTCAATCGTAGTAGCAGAAATAGTCTTGCATGTGAAGTCTTTGATGTTAAATGAGGACACGATATGCTAGAACCACTCCCTTTTTATGTCTGTTTCTGTCCTCATCAAATTATCTGTGAGCTACAATAAAACCATTTAAAATGTCATTTTGTAGAAGGTCTAAAACACAGCAAATGCTTTTTTGTGTGTATGAGATTAAGTTAATGTTCAGTATTTTGGACATTGGGTGTTTTCAGTTTTACCTCCTAAACTGCAGAACCTGATCATATTTGACAGGGTTCAACTCTAGGACGATATTAAGTCGCTTCTTAAAACACATTTGTACTCGCTGGGTTTTAAAACAGTGTGAGAAATTCATGTGTTGGGCTTTAAGTGTTTCTTTTTCTGTCTTATACTGTGTTTGGGTTTTTCTTTATGTTGGAATTTCTGTTATTTGTTGGGTTTTTCTGTGTGTGTGTGTGTGCAGCACTTTGCCCAAAATTTAAGAAAATTTGATTTGATTTGCTGTTGTTCACTCTTCATGGTCTCACTCTTCACAGCAATCAAGACTCAGTTCCAATTGAAGACTGAAGCTGTACAGTTCTTAAAAGATGAGATCTCTGAAATCTTAAACCTTTTGGATGTGACTGTACCTTGGTTCTTTTTGCATAGAATGGTTTAATGGGAGTCTTGGTCCAGAATGAACAAAATGTTCCAAACAGCCCTGACCCCTGGTCACACCCTGTCTGAGCTCAGGGAGAGGTTTGCTTTCTTCAGCATTTTGTGTGCAGTACACGCTCGCACGCTGCTTCAGGAATTTTTTAACCCATCATATAAAGTGTTTGATTAAAAACAGCTTGTTCTGTTTTTGTTTTTTTTCTCTTCAACTGCTAGTTTCAAAATGTCATATTGGAGACGTGTAGGAAAAAAAAAGTTCCGTTTTGAAAAAACACAGCTTGTTTTTTCTTCTTTCTTTCAGACGACATCGAAGATGCTACCGTCAACAAAATTGCGTAAGTGCAAACTTCTAATGTTTAGCTGGACAGCAGCTACGTTGGATGATTGCACAGATAGCAGTGACTGGGACATGATTGGCGTCCAGAGGTCTTTCTTTTGATTTATCGCCTTGTTACATGGTCGCCTGCGTGTTTATTGCTTTTGGCAGTGAAAATCCAACATCGTTGTCACTCTGTTTTCTGCACCTTCATTTTGGATGCTTTTATTTGTGTTCAGTTTGGCTTTTCGGAGACTGATTTTGCTAGGCTGAGGCGAAACACAAACACTCATGACTTATCTTATTGTTCCTCCTCCCAGCCTCTGGCTGTGCACGTTCACCCTCTCTGTCGCAGTGTGCGCCGTGCTGCTTCTCCCCATCTCCATCCTGTCAAACGAGGTTCTGCTCACCTTCCCACACAGCTACTACATGCAGTGGCTCAATGGCTCTCTTATCCACGGTATGTCTCACTGTTTTTGTTCGTCTGTCCCGTTGAAAATAATTAAGAACAGTCGGGCATCACAGTGCTACAGGATCAGTAATAACATCCACATCAATACTCGACTGGCCTGTGGCCCAGCAGATAATTAGCAATGCACACTGTAAACTCAAAGTTGTTCAGTCCACCCTGAGCTGCTGTGTAAAGTCAGTGTGAGCTGTGTGTTTTCTGCTTTTTGCTTTGTTGAAATTCTGTTTTAAATATTTCACATTGTCAGTGGAAGGGAGCCTATATCCACTCTTTCAGTACGATGCCACATAGTGGTTGATGGAGAGAACTACTAAAATGTTTCATTATAGTCGTAATTACTAATGAATGCTAACACACACATACACACACATACAAAATCTTTAACAATGATCTGTTTCTCTCTTTTCAGGGTTATGGAACCTAGTGTTTTTATTTTCCAACCTGTCCCTCGTCTTCCTCATGCCCTTTGCCTATTTCTTCACCGAGTCTGAGGGGTTCGCTGGATCCAGAAAGGTAGTTTATTTTTTGACCTTCTATTTTTCCTGTTGACCTTCCTTCTTTCCTCTCACCCTCCATTGTCTTTATTTCTTTCTTGTGTCCTGCCTTATTTACTAAGACCGTGTACATTTTTTACACCTTAAATGTCTAAGAGCCCATTGGAAACCTGATTTCAAAATGAGCTTCTCTCAAACTGATCACCAAACAACTCGTGTTTCTGTGTAGGGAGTAATGGCGCGAGTGTATGAAGCTGTTGTCCTGCTGATCTTGCTTGCTCTCCTTGTGCTGGGTATTGTGTGGGTGGCATCAGCTCTCCTCCATGACAACGTTGCCCGACAGAGCCTCTATGGTGAGTCACTCTCATCATACCCTTATGCTCCTCACGGGCTTCACTGGAAGTGTCGCTAATTGTTATTCCCCCTCTTCAAACTGCAGACCTGTGGGAGTATTACCTGCCATACCTGTACTCTGGGATCTCTCTGTTTGGAGTGCTGCTGCTTCTGCGTTAGTATATGTTGAGCACAAATGCCAGACTTGTTGAGACAGAGTTGTGTCACTCCTGTGTACTAATTTGTGTCTTCCCTTTTCAGTGTGCACCCCGTTTGGCTTGTCTCGAATGTTCAGTGTTACGGGTAGCCTGCTTGTGAAACCTCGAGTAAGTCGAGCCTCTCCATAAAAATCAAAACCCACACCACGTACCTAGGTTCTGTCAGGCATTTAAGAACATTTTTGCTCTCTATAGAGAACAAAGTATACATGAAGGAGGGTCTACAGTATGCATTATTTGTTAACTTGTGCTTACCTGAAGCTCTTGCTATAGTTAAGCACAATATTTTCTAATCAGGACATTTTTCACCATGGACATTTTTCAGAAACGTTTGGCACAAATTAAAACTACGATGTCATTTTATTTTGTTTTATTGTATTTCTCTACTTTAAATTTTATTGCACATCTATTCAGAGTGTTATTTCAGAAAATTACATGAACAGATTCTGATGTTCCACCCTAACTGATCCGTGTTTTGTTTCAGCTTCTGGAGGACATAGAAGACACTCTGAGCTGTACCGTGTTTGAAGAAGATTCGCTCTACAGGAAGCTGAATTGTAAGTCTCTTTACTGTGATCACTATCCTCCTTCATTTTCCCGCGGCTTGATTCTTAAAAGGTAATTTTCTCCTTCTTGCATGTGCGATTGAAGGTGGCAGTCCGTCGTGTTGGGTTAAGTTGAACATGGAGGCCATGAGAAAAGAGTACCTAGCAGTTCAGAGCAGGCGTGTCGCCCTGGGTGAGGCTGACGAAGCTTTCTGTCTGCAGGGTTTCTCCCACAGCATCAACATCACAGTTTTTTGTTTTATTATTGTTTTTTTTGTTTGTTTTTTTTTTCTTTTTGTTTCCCCCAAAGAGATGCGGAGGAAGGCGTCACCATGGCAACGAAACTTGGGCTATCCTCTGGCAATGCTTATCCTGCTTGCACTGACGGTATATACAAAGAACAGCGCTATATTCACGAGTTCTACATTCACTCCTCGTTTTGTGACCTCTTCGTGACGGGTTGCTGCGTGTGTCTCCAGGTGATGTGTGTGCTGATGGTCTGTTTCAATGTGTTGGAGCTGCTGCTGGATGAGACAGCCATGCCCAGAGGAATGGAGGTCGGGGTTCTCCTTTGAAGGCACCAGAAACATTTTCTGTTTTGTTGGAAACGGACAGTCTGCGGCTTACAGTGAGTATTGTTATGTTTGTTTTGTAGGACCCTCACCTGGGAATGGCCTCCTTCTCCATGTTCGGCTCTCTGGGCGCTGCAGTCCAGGTGGTCCTCATCCTGTATCCTTTCAACACAACCAGCGACCTGTGGTGTGCTCAGCTATGTAGTGAACTTTCTCGTAACACATTTAAAATAAAAAACAGGTCAGTTGTTATCGTATTGATGGTAGGCCTCCAAATAATGATTATTTTTTAAGCCAGTTATTTTATTGATTATTCTAATCAAATTTTTAAATATAGGCGCATTCAGCAGAATTTTCATTTAACCACATTAGCCTTTTTTTTTTCTTTTGCTAAATATTAAAAATACATTCAAATATGCAAATAAACAAATAATTTCATTGATTTTTAAAAGAATTTAATAAAAAAATAAAATGTTGGCTAATTCTGTTGATTTATTTATTTATTTAGATTAATGATAGCAAAAGGTGCTTAATTTTTTTGTTTGTTTGTTTGTTTTGTTTTGGGTTTTTTTTTGCAAATTATGAACCAGGTGAATCTAAAAATGTCACCCAAGGAGTTCTGGGTAGAACAGAAGGTTATTCATCTTAAATGCAAAATATGTATATTCTTTGTACAGTTTTGGTTTAATCGTTGCTCTGTGTTGTTGTTTCAGTAAATGGCCATTTTCAGAGTCTGTAGGTTCCAGTTAACAATTAATCGATTACTTAATTAGTTGATGATTCATCGCTATTATTTCAATTAATCATTTCAGTCCTAAATGATTAAATTATTGACGCAAACAGATTTTTTTTTCAATTGATGCATGCATTAAGATTTACTCTTGAAACAGCACATTGAGATGTAGTCACCAGGTTTTTCACACGTTTTCACTGTAGTCCTTACAGTAAATTGCAGCTACCTGATGGTGTCCTCAGTTGTGGGTTTTTACAGCTCTCCTCTTTTCTGTGGCCTCCTGCCTCGCATGAAAGACACTAACCTCACACAGGTAAATTGCTTTATGTGTCTGAATTTAACTGGGAAACTGAAGATGTTTTACTGTTTACTGGCTGTTACCTCTGAGTTTATGCTCCTTTCAGATCATTGCAAACTGTGTTTCGCTGCTAATTCTGAGCTCTGCACTGCCGGTGTTTTCACGCACACTTGGTAAGAACATGCATATATACAAATATATATATTTTCGATGAAACTCTTGATGTTTGAATGTGTGGTTAATGTTGTGGCTCTAAATCATTTCGTCTGAGTCCTCCTATTAAGGAAAAAATGGGTTAAAATGAATGTGTTGTGTCTTGTCCTGTTACCATGGAAATACTGATTGCTTGAATGTGTAACTCACATTAGGGTTGCAACACTGGAGGACAATATATTTTCATATTCAAATAATCAGATAATAGGGAGCCTTACATCAGCAGTGTTTGGTGTAGTTCTACATTTTTACATGTTCTGGTGTGAATGCCGTTAAAATGAGAAGCAGAGAGATAGGAAATCCGAGGCGCATTTGGAGCTAAACATGATATTTGTATGCTGTGTATAAAATGTGCATAACCGTTTAGTTGTCATTTATTGACATGAAGACAGACTGAGACTGTATATGTCATTTTTTAGGTCAGGCAGGATTGCCGTTTTTTTCTGTTTGCTTAATGTCTGAATAAGGCCTTTCTTTTAAGAAATTGCAAAAATAATCAATTTACTTGCAGTTTTAACAATGACCACAAGAGTGCACATGTATTTCATGATTCCTAGCACAGCAGCCAAGCCTGTTGGTGTAACATTTTGTTAGTTTTTTTACCTCTGCTCCTTTCCTGTAGGGATCACCCGCTTTGATTTGCTGGGAGATTTTGGTCGATATAACTGGCTTGGAAACTTCTACGTGGTCTTCCTGTACAACATGCTGTTTGCTGGTCTCACCTCCGCCTCCCTTACAAAGACAGTCACCTGGGCGGTGCGGAGGGAGCTCATCCGTGCATTTGGTTAGTCTGTGTCTGCTTTAGATCCTTACCTACAGTGGGCTTTTTATATATGCATCGCATGTATACAAAAAGCTCTCGTTTTGTCTCCTCTGACCAGAGGTTAATTTCTATGCTTCTGCTGTGTTCCTTACATGGCCTGTTGCTAAATGTAAATGGACATTTGACAGATTCTCCCACCTAAGCTCTAGGTCTCTGCAGCTCTTCCAAGGTTGCCTGCTGCTTCCCTGGCTAATTATCTCCTTGCTTTGCTTAGGTTGAGGATCATGTCTCATTAGACTAGAAGGTGGCATCCAAATTTAAGAAAAAATTTGGATGATTGATCGAAGAATGCTTTGTGTCATTTTCAAAAGATTTTCAGGTATCCGAGCCACCGAGTGCGATTGCATACCAAGTTTTTTAGATTTTTATTTGTAATATAGATAGAAAATCAGTAGAAAATAATTTATCAGTTTACATCAGCTTCATAATTTTGCATACAATCCCAATGAGGTTATGTGTCAAAATGTGGAAAAAGTGGTCAAAGTAGTTTTGCAAAGCTCTGACTTGTTTTATCTGACTCTGTTTTATCGTCTATTTTGTGGGGAGGAGGGGTCTGTACTCCACTCTGCTTGCTGCACTGTAATAGCTACACCATAAGCTCCCCACCTTTGGCCCCATTTCCCGATGGGCTGGTCTCTCTTCCTCAGATAGAAAGAATACAATTCTTTCAGGAAATTGTAAAGGGACAAGAGGAGAGTCAGGTCCATTGGGGACCGTCCTAGACCCCTTGCATTATACACACGCACGCACTCGCACACCCACACCCTCGAAATCTCCACCCAACACAAACAAGCAGTCGGAGCATGGGCACGTCAAATCTACACACGCGATCCCCTTCCTCGCCATGAAGATAGCATCTCTGCTGCAGTTTTCCATTGCTTTCCGAGTTACTTTTGTTCAGCGAATTCTAGATTTTAATTTCACTCAGCTTTACTAATTTAATCCTGCTTTAATACGAGTGGCCATTGTTTTTCTTTTCCTCGCAGGACTCGACAGGCTGCCAATAACTGTGTCACGGTCTACAATTCCTTTTAAACTCCTCCTAGCCAGTGGGCTGTCTAAAATCCAGTGACCTTTTTTTTTGTTTTGTTTTGTTTTTTTGTACCACTCCTGAGCACTGCCAGTCTAACCTTTAAAGGCCGAACCACTTTGTGAACCAGTGATTCAAGCCTCCTCCTGGCCGTTAGACAGCGGGGCCTTCCCTCTTTAAAAGGACAGGCAAAGACGAGCCTCTCCGTTCTTTAGCCAGCGGGAACACAGCATGTTGGTGTGTTTTCATGAGTGACGCATCCCGATCAAGAACTTTGATGCTAAGTGACTGCAAGTTGAGCACTTAGTCCAAGTCATCATGGACAAGACTACGTTGGACGGCGAAGAAAGGATGGAAGTCATATTGGGAGTTCTGCCTTTCTGAACAATAAAGTCAGCAGTATTTTTTTTTTTGTGTAGTGAAGCTGTGTCATGAATCCATCTTCCTCCTTCAGGGTTTTCTTGGTACTCCAGTCAGTTCCTTGCACATTACACAACCTATGTGAGATCCTTCTTTTGTGTGGGTCTGGTTTTCTAACAGGGTTTTTACTGTAAATAAGTAAGAGGTTGTTTTGTTGGAGGAAAAGAGGCTTTGTTGTATGTATGTCAACCTAGAGGTTGCACAGGGAATTTTTATGTGTGTGTTTGCTGCTTTTGCAGGCAAATGGGAGCATTTTGTGAGTGTGGCGAGAACTGTACTTTTTTTTGGGAAGAAAAAACAAACAAGAAATGTGTCTTAAACCTTGTACCTTTAAGGTAAACTGTTCTAGTGAGGAATTGCTGCCTTTACCAATCAAACTGTGAATCATTAAAAATCTGTGTGGGGTTGTGCAATATTTTATACATAAAAGCACACTTTGAAACTTTACCATGTGTCATTTCAGAACCTACTTGGTTCTTTCTTTTTTTTTTTTTTTTTTGTTCTTTTATGTTAGTATTTTTAGAATCCTCTTTTTTATATATATTTTTTTAATAAAGAAACCAAATATGACCCTCAGGGCTTTCATTGTTTTCCAGAATGGGCTGGTGCAAAATTTCATAATCTCAACATTATGTCATCATCTGCTGCGTGTTGGTGATCCTGTGTCATTGCAGCTGCGCCTGCATCATCAGCAGCTTGTTTTCTGTGGGTTTGACCAGCAGGGGGCAGTGCATCTCAAACGCAAAAACAAGTTTTGCTATAAGAGATCGTCCTCTTCTATGTGTTTTGTAGTCCCAACGTTATGTACAGGAACCACTACGTCTACCCACTGATGTTGTTCAGGGAATGTTCATTCTTGCTTCTGAAACAGAAGGTGTTTAATGTTTTCTATTTATGGGTATTTGGGTTTTATACGTCACGTTTTATTCATTGCTCCATAACTGTTAGGTTATGTATGAGTAAATATTTAAAGTGATACTGCAACTTTTAAAAAAAATAAAATAAATAAAAAGTGTTTACTTTAGAGGCCTCTGGTTTGGCATAACATTTTTTTCATGTTTTACAGTGTTATGAGTGTAAAGCAATAAAAAAAAGAAAATCTGTTGACTTTTTATCTTTTTTGCGTCCCTTTTGGAAACACATCAATATGCCTTTTTACTGTAAGCCATGCCTTTGATGCCGTTACATTTTATGAAGTGTATCAATGCTGTGAGCAATCTGCTGCGGCTCGTACTGTGTGTGTTGGTGTGTGTGTGTGTGTGCCCTCCACCCTTTTGTTGCACTTCTTTAATCAGCAGCAGAAGAAAGCCATATTTTGGCCCCGTCTGTCAGCAATGTCCACCCACGACGCCGCTGTGGCCGTGGCCCACGCTTTCCCCGCTCTGATGCAAGCGCCAGATAAAAACCCTTCAAATCAAGAGAGGGGACATTCACTCGCATTAACTCCTCGTCATCCTCCTCTTCCTCCTCCTTTCGTCCTTTCCTCTTCCTTACCTTTTGTTCATTTCCCGTCCTCCCGTTTTTTTCTTGAAGTCTGTTCAAGTCAAGCAAACCCAAAGTCTGATTAATTTCTCCCTCCTTTCTTTTTTCTTTGTTTGCATTTGTTTTCTTTTGTTGGGTGCTTTAATTAAGCTTATTTGTTTTGCAATTCTGCTTCCTTTTGGTTTTGAAGGAAATGAACTGAAATGTCGCTGTAACATCAGCGCTACATCTGGAGGCTGGTGACCTTGTGGGGAAGTGACACGTAGGACAGATCAAAGGTGCGACCTTTGCCAGAGTCTAGAAGGAAAGGAGACAGACTGGTGTCTTTAACAAAAGACGTTGACAGGTTCATTTAAAAAAAAAAAAAAAAAAAAAAAAAAACACTCAAAAAAGTCTAGTTTACAGACAAAATGAAAAAGGTGCTTGTCAATAAATTAGGGTGCCATCAGAGAGCTCATTTATTCATTTATTTCCTAAATTGCAGCTGTGAAAATCACATATAGATTCATTACACTGATGCAGTTTTTTTTTTTTTTTTTTTTTTTTTTATATTAGCACACAGATAATCAGAACCCAAAATTTTTTCTTCTTGGAAAATCAAGCCAATTATTTTTTTTTTAATTCAGAAATAGTGCTACCAGACAGTCATTTACTCCCTGTGAGGAGGAGAACTGTCATAAGGTTATTGTTGAAGAAGCTGGCTGTTTGTAGTGCATCTCAGCATATTTTTAATAATTAAGTGTAAGAAAAAATACTGTAGAAATTGGTTCACAAGTTACAACCCTATTAAAGAGTTAAGGTGGTTCAAGTGCCACAACAAAGACACATTCAGGTGGACGTGAGCTGAAGCTCGACCTGACCAGTGCCTAAAATATCTTGCTGTTGCTGCTGCTTGGTGGCCTTAAGTCCTCATTGCTGAAAGGACGTGTGTAAAGAGGCAAACACAGACAGGCTGCTTGTCTGAGTAAATCTGTGTGGTGTGTTTTGCTACAGGCAGCAGAAATGTTGCATAATGTATGCCACTGGTGCTTTGACCCATCTTTCTGTTTAGCAAACAAACGCGTCATCTTTTTCTTCGTTTAGCTCAGTTTGTACAATTCCCATTTCCACGGCATTCAGCTCAATTTACTTCCTATAGCATCAAATTTCAAAAATATAAAATAAAAGCTTGTAGACGGATGTTTTCATCATTTGGGAACCGGGAATGCTGTGTGTTGCAGTTTTGCAAACAGAATCTGAATGTTCAGTTGCTGAATTAAATATTTCAGCCACCCTGGAACTTTGTGGTCGTCGTTAGATTCTCCTTTTTATGATACGCCATACGTTTTTTAAAAGAAGCAGATCTGAACTGCAGGAAGGCCAGTCAGGCACTCATGTGATCTGTTGCTATGACTACATTGCATCAATGTTAAAATTTGCATTGTGCGCTGTAGCCCTAATGGGGACAATTTATCACCCTCTTTCTGCCTAACAGAAGCTGTTTTGTTTTGTTTTTTTTAAACTTTGCCTGATTTCCTGGATAATTTAACAAAACATAAAACCTGATTTTCTTGAGATTAACCTAAACTACTGGATTGTCAGCCATGGATTATACGCTGGCTGTTCTTTGAAGATAAGCTTATTTTATTGGAAATCTACAGTAATGTTCTTCCAGTTACTAATATTTTTATTAGTGATTCGTAGTACATAGGACATATTTTATTCCTCTATTTGAAATTATACATTTGCAGCTAAGCTAAAATACAGATCATGGCAATTTCTAAATCAGTGAACATTTTTTAAAGTAAACAAAAGTAAAAACAATATCAAATAAAAGGCCTCATACATATGTACTATGTCTTTAGCTAAAAGGATGCGAATTATTTTTATTATAATAATTATTATTATAATGATCAAATTACATGTAGTTGATGGCAGGTGTTAACTCACAAAGACTAAATGCTGAAACTGAATTAGAAAGTGTTTCAAGATTTTGTTTAAACACATATGTGTGACCAGGTTATTGCACATTTTCACATTTATATGTGCTTAATTTTCTTCTTCGACTTAACTAAATGATTAAGTTAGCTAAAAATAGACAAAGTTTGGAAGTGACTTATAATGGTCTCGGATTTTTTTTTTTATTATTTTATTTCTCATGTCTCAACAAACAAGACTTGCTCTGTAAACTTTCAGCAGCTATTGTAATTTAAAAATTAACCTAAAATTGAAATGAAATGCATTCTTCCAAAGCATGTGAGTCTGTCTGCAGTGGAGTAAAACTCACTGTTTTCATGTGGTCTAAATACTGTGTGATGTGACACAGAGGTCCATTTCTCTTAGCCACTCTTCAAAATGAGAAACACAAGAGAACATTTAAATAAAGCTCATGTGTGTTGATCTTCACTGGTCAGGAAAAGGCTCCGAGAAAATAACTACTGGCCCAAAACTCGGTCATACAGACAGAGCGATAATTAAAAAGTTTTAAAACGCTGGCATGTGGTGGGCACAGCATATACAACCTACCACAAACGAACAGGGCTCTTCTCCACGCAACATGAAGGTTACACACAGTTCAGTCGAAGCGTCCCAGCAGTCCCACTGGGTAACACACTCCACAGGACTAGATTTCAGGCATATCGGGAACAAGGCGGGAAACTGGCAGCTTTTAATGGGATGAGATAGGCTATCTTTATTGTCAAAACATGGGAATGAAGGGGGGAAAAGAGGCTCAGATTAGCCTTCCTGACAGTCGCCCGTTTGATGTTTGTGCCAGAGTGCATTAGGGGCTGTTATTCCCTCTTTTCTGCACTTGCTAACAAAAATCACTCAGGAAAAGGCGAGACTTGCTTGCTAATCAACAGATAATGGGCCACACTGTCCATTTGCCGCAGCCGCCCGCCATCCTGTGTGCACGCTCACGGCACACTCACTTCACACAATCGGACGGCGCAGCAGCGCCTTTGTTTTGTTGGAAAAAACTGTGGCGTGACACAAAGAGTGGGAAAGACGATATCGCAATTTACTGTGATTCATTTCAGTGGAGAATCGAAAGCAAATTGTATGTTTTCTGTGGGGCTTCCACCTATTTATGGTCAGGGTTCACGCAGAACGGTATGTCTTATCCAAACTTTGACCTTCTTGTCTGCAGACAGGATGTTCCAGCCCTTATATTTCATTCTCCATGTCTGTGCAGCATCATCTCAGCTTTGGCTCACCGGTGCTATTTTTCATCAGAGCTGAAAAAAAAAAAAAAAAAAAAAACAGAACTGAAACAGAATGGTAGCAACTTATAATATGCACTTTTTAATGCAAAACTCAACACATTACCAGAAATACCTGGCTTTTATTGACGGTATACCTAATGCAAAAGCACAGCACAGAAGCCAAGAATCATCCAGTGTGTACAGCCACATCAGAATGCACCACCCTGCCTCTTCCTGCACTGATAACATGGTGAGAGACAGTGGAGAGGGTGGTGTGGCTTTGGGCTGAGAGCAAAGATATGTGTGTGTGTGAGAGAGAGAGAGATAGAAAGAGAAAGAGAGGGAGGGTGTGTGTGGAATATGGCAGCTCCTTGACTTTCCTCCTCCACAACTCATGAAACGGCCTCCATCAGAGGAAGTTGCTCCTGCAGAGTGTCCATTCAGCTCCCAGAGAAAGACAAACACTTGAAATGTCAAAGCCAGCAGATTTTGCAAATATAGGTTCTATTTTTCGATAAACGCGTCACGAAGGGTGGAAGGTGGAAACGTCTAACGGAAGTTCTGGGTAGCGGGTTTGATTTCCCTCAAGTCACCGAAAGCAAGTAGTTCAGGTGAATGCGTTTGGAAAGAACAAAGCGGGGAAAGCTAACACAAGCAGGAAAGATCTCGTTTTCTCTGCTACGGCGTAGCAGGAAACAAATCTATTCACCGAGCCATGCACTCCCATCCTGAAATCTGGGGAGTGAAAAGTTAAGAGCAAGAGAAAGGCAGAGGGAGGGGGTACCAAAATAAAAACGCATAATAATGATGACTTTATTTCCATCTCCAGCCCACAGATGTTTGCTTCCTTCCTTTCCCTTTCAAGCCTGATGGAAATCGTTCACCCTTCAAACGGCTTTGAAGAGAAAAGTTGCTGTGGACGATTGTAGATACGAAAGTGTTTGTTGCCTTTATTGATTGGGTCATTCTCTGCGTTTGTTTCGGAGGCTGATATCTCTCATCTGCGTCGCTCGGGCCAGACTTGAGGCTTCCTCTGTGTTTACTGTAAGGACAGGAAGATGCAGCCTTGCCTTTCGCCACCCCTCCCCACAACATCCTGGGATCATCTGGAAATTTCTCCCAACAAGGATGCCTTTCCACGATCCCCGTGGAACTCAGTGACCGCTAGAGAAGAAATCAAACAATGTTCTTTCAATCAGTTATTTTAAGACCTCCGTTAGATATTTGACCCTTATTTTCAGTTGTAGGAAAGTGTTAAGAAATATAAAAGACTGCAGAAGAATTTTAATCTTTCCACATTTTATCACTTTACAACCACAAGCCCTACTTTGAGGTATTGTGTGATGTGATAGACCAGGACAAATTAGTGCACATTCACTAAAGTGTAACAAAAAATATTTTGTGGCATGTATTTACAATGAGTCCCCTTTACTCTGACAACCTATGAATAAAATCAAAAGAAACCTGTTGATGTTAGAAACAGTCTACTTGTGTGTAGCTTGATCAAACGCAGATGTACTGTGATGGTTTCAGAGGTTTGTAAGTCAACATTAATGAATGAACAGGATCATGTTCATTCTGCTTTTCAGAAAAGCAGCCAAGAGGCCAACAGTTGCTCTGGAGGAGCTTCAGTGATCCTTGACTCAGGTAGCATAATTTTGTGGCCCCGTTATTTGTTTTGCTTCCCTCAGATTGGTCGTTTTATTGAAGAGTGGCAAGAAGAAAGTTGTTTTTGAGAGACAGCCATATGAAGTTTGTCTCAAGTCATTTACGGGACACAAGAACAAGTTGAAAGTGAATTAGTCAGATGAGTCCCAAAATTGTTTGTTTTAGTCTTCGTCCAAACTAAGACTGGAATTTAACTGCAGCACACCATCTCCTTTAGACTTTAGATCTAAATCCGGTTGAGAATCAGTAGTAAGTTTTCTATGTGTGAATCAATCCGAAGCCATTTTTCTTCGGCTCCACCACTTTGTGTTGATCTGTCACAAAAACAAAATAAAATACAATAAAGTCTGTTGTAATGTGTCAGAATGTAAAAAGTGTCCAAAGGGTATTAATACTATCGCAAGGTGTTGCACATGACCAGACCAAACCGGAGAAAAGATTTAGTTCAAAAATGGAGCCTTGTGTGTCTCAGGAAACTAGAGATAGCACTGTGAGAAACTCTGACCTTTAATCTGCCATTAATTTCAGCTTCCTCGTGTGATTGCAGATGTCTCACCCCTGGGACACAATGTTTGCTCTTTCGTCTATCATTATCGGAGCCATTTTATGAGGCTCCCATCTATTGTCTCGAGGTGGATAAAAATAATAAGTTGGCAATCTGGCCGCGGGGCGTTCCTGTGATGAGGTCTTGGGGGGGTTACTGGGTATCAGATGGGGTCAGGCCGGCTCCCCGAACACAGGAAGGCAACACTGTAAGTCATGGTCAGGGGTATCAAGGCAGGACACTTGTGCTCCTTCTTAGGTCCTCTCACCTTCAACTCAGTCTATTAATAAATTACTCCAGTGGGCAGGATGAGCAAAGAAAGGCAAGGGCATGTATGCTCAAATGAAATGTCTCTTCAGGATGTATCTCAAAGATGATAATGCAAAGCTCATGGGGAACCTTTGAGTTTATCAGGTGCAGCTTTGCAGTTTCAGGAGTTTAAGTTGTTCAAATTCTTACAATTTTAATCCTCTTGTGTCCAGTAACATGGCAAAAGGGAACAGTTTTTAAAAGCGGATTTATTTTACATGTCTAAGTGTTGATGACAGATTTGTACATTGAGCCATTTCACTGGACTGTGTCATTCAGTACACCGCTACCTACTGGGAAGGTGGAGAAAGTTTACAGAAACTTTTTATTACATCCACAACATTTTCCAAGAAACTTGTAACATTCGTTAATAATTAAGGACTTGCATAATTGATGAAATTTAAAGTGCTCATTCTACATTTGCAATTAATTATCTGTCCATTAAAGTGAACATCATGCATCACTGTCAATGTTTCACTGAATTTTAAACCACTGCTAAAACTAAATCGTTCTGAAAAATTTTTTAGAAACAGTGAAAACAATCTCAGGTAAAAACAATGTTTCATCAATAATTTACAGGTTTTTTTTCTATCTAAAAACAAAACATTTTTGCTGATATTTCTATAATGGGAATGTATTTTTTTATCTTATAATTGAGAAGTAGCATTCAGGTTCTACTCGCCACCAATCTGGAACAAACTTCCAGAAAAGACCCCACCTGTTTAGAGTTTCTTTTGAAACATAATAAATTAAACATTTATCAACATTCGGACGTGTAAAATACAATGAAGTCTGTTGTAATGTGTCAGAATGTAAAAAGTGTCCAAAGGGTATTAATACTATCGCAAGGTGTTGCACATGACCAAACCAAACCGGAGAAAAGAAGATTTAGTTGTCAGTCATACCTCTCTCACACAGTTGAAATATAATACTTCAACTGTGTGTTCTTTGACTTTGTATTTCTGTGTTTTTATGATGTACTTTGAACTGCCTTGTTGCTGAAATGTGCAGTACAAATAAACTTGATTATAACATTGAAATACAAAAGAATATCTGTATTCTAACTTTCCTCCACTAACTGCAGAGAAGTTAATGGACTGGACTTCAGTGAGCCTTAGAAAAGGAGCTGTAGACCATTACTCGTGACTCTCAGCAAATTGTCAAAGGTGGTTTGTTTCACAAACCTCTCGAGGCACTTTTTCCTTCTACTCAACTTTCCATTACTCTGTCAAAAGCCAGCTTTTTAATATGAGAGCTTTTAAGGCTTATCCTCCTTGTGGAGAATTTCAACTACTTCCTGCTGGATAATTGCTTTGAGTGCTATTTTATTCTCCTTTATGTTTTATTTTTCTCTTATGGCTGTGTTAATGTGAAGCACCTTGTGGTTTTATCCTGTGAAAGACGCTACCTAAATAAAGTTTACCGTACCTTACCTAACTGTCAATTCAGCAGTCTCCCCATAATGTTTTTTTCTGAACAAGATGTTGAAAATGAAAAGTTGTTCTCAGTCAAATTACCTGCTAAAATAAATAAAAATTAATTAAATAAATGAGCAATGTCATACCATTTCTGTTGAGAAAAAAAATTGATCTTATATAATGTTCAGGGAAACAAAGTTTCACATTTTCATAATCATCAAAGTTAACAAAAGTAAATGTCAACACTTCTCTGTGGATTTAATCCATATTATAAATAATAATGTTTTAATTTTTACGTGCAATTAGTGACCTAAGCTAACTTTTGAAAGATATTAAAATTAAAACAAGCAGCTGGACATATTTTAAACTCTTTAAACTACTTGAAAATCACATACTTTAAAAATCCCGACTGACATCACAAACCCCGAGTGAGGCTATCATAACTCATCCATGAAAGGGTTAACCCTCCTGAGACGTAATTGATGTGGAAGGGGTTAGGGTCATTGTGTTAACATCATATGTTCTTTGTATGGCTGAATTGGAGGCGTGTGCTGTGGCGCGCAGAGGAAGGGAGGGCAATCTTGTCCGGATGCTAATAAGACCCAATGGCTGGCGCAAGGTGGATAGGAGCGCTGAGAACAGAAGGGGTGGACGAAAGAGAGAGCAGATCTCAAAAGACGCGAGAAATTAGGACGCAAACAGAGGATGACAGCGCCAGAGGAGGGATTTGTAGTCTGTGGAAGCGTCGGACTTTAGGTGTGTGCGCCTCCTAAAGGGGAGCTGGAGAGGAGAGAGGAGAGGAGCGGTAAGTGAGCAGAAACCCTTCAATACACCTGCGTCAAGACAGGTACCTGTGGAGGAATCGAGAATACCACAGGAACGCAGCGCCTGTACTGAGAAACTTCTTCAGAAACCCTCATGCTGCATCACTTTAAATACCTGATGTCAAACTTTTTAAATACTTCGACCAATCAGAACACTTTTTGGGACTGTTAAAAGCAATATCCACTTTGTAGTTTAACTTCTAATCATTTTTTTTAACAATAACAATCTTAATATCTCAAATGTGCACATTTTAAGTTTATTTTAAAATACCAGCACCAGTTATCCATGATTGGGTATGGACCAAGATCTGACCCTCATTCAGTTGCTGTCACACACCTGGAACCAGGCTGTCATCCTGAGCCTCTGAGCTCCAACCCTCCCCAATGAAGCAGTTCTGGTGGGCCCGCCTGGCACCGCTCGGCCTGCTTGCTGCTTGTACCTGCCTATGCGTGGTCCAGGGATGCGGACCCGGTCCTGGGTACGGCACTCGTTCCAGGCCCAGGAAGCTCACGCCTATGCGCTACAAGCAGTTCTTCCCCAACTTCTCTGAGAACACCCTCGGGGCCAGTGGCAGGGCCGAGGGCAAGATCTCACGCAACTCCGAGCGCTTCAACCAGCTGGTGTGCAACTACAACCCAGACATTGTCTTCAAGGATGAGGAGAACACAAGCGCAGATCGGGTCATGACGAAGGTGAGGTTGGTGTTTTGTGGATTTACATTTTTCACTTGATCTCAGTTGGGTTAGACTTCCCATCCAGGAACATGAACAGAGTGTGGACTGACAGATGGATGTTTTTTGTGTTTTTGTACAATCAATTAATAGAGATGCACTGATGAGGTTTACCTGGCTGATACCAATATCTGAGTGTCTTTAAATCAGTCAGATTTGACTGTAAAGTTTTAATAGTCAAATCTGATTTTGGCTGACTTTAACATTTCTGGCACTGGTGTCCTTTTATTGACCGTAATCTGACAGAAAATGGGCAAAGAGACATAGAGAAGACATTCAGAAAAGGCCATGAGGTTGGGAATCGAACCCCAGATGACTTCTTTGCATGCGGATTCCCTTTTTATATGGTGCCTCTGCAATGCCATTAAAAAAAGCCCCACAACACTGATCTTTAGATGTTATTTCAAGGAATATAACGCAAAGATGTGCTGCTTGCTCTTTGAGGTGGATTTGAATGAAAAATAAATTGAAAGAGAATGTGTTTCATCGTCCAATGAATTACAAGATTATCTCTAGGCATTGAAGTATTCTCCCTAAACTTTATCAATCCGAAAAAAATGTCAAATCTGTGGGGGGTTTTTTACCAAAAAGAGTGGAAGTCTTTAATTTTGATCCAATCACTCAATAATCTGATTCTATTCAGTATTTGACCAACCACTCACCAATCAAGGACAAATTAGTCAACTTTGATGTGTGGACAATTGATCAGTGTTGATTTAAAAAAATGTTGTATTTAAACACTGGCTGGCATCTAAAGCGCATATACCTTCTGCTATGTTTATGGTTAGATTACACAATCAGGACGTAATGGTGCGCACCGGCTCCTCCACAGAAACTCCTTTTTAATCTCTAGCCAAAGACATTGACACTGAAAACTAAATATTTAAGTTGCAGATTCTGTTCCCTTAATAGAACAAAAATCCATTTGTGTGCCAGTGAAGTTCTTGCTTTTGTATTTGCTTACTAGGGATAGAACCCCAAATGTGTTGATCTTTGAAAAAAAAACAAAAACAACAACAAAAAAAAAACAATTGCAGGCACTGAAAAATACACATTTTCAGCCAAACTGTTTCTGAATCGGATGCAGCTTTGGCCACCATACAGAGGATTTTGGCAAATGTTTGGGATGTAGGTCTGTGTTGCTTCCTTCTCCCAGAGTGATTTTATGTGATGAAAATCTTTAATTGTATGTGCATACCCTCTGTGTACCCAATCAGAATGTGTGCATATGACTCCCCCTACACGTGAAAGACGCTCTTTGTGCGTCACTTCGAGAACTCCGAAGAGGTCGCCTATACTAAAATTCCCGCCTGCTGAAGTAATGGCACCGTCGGAAAAGCGACTATTGTGGTTGTGACAATGAAACGCCTCTCTTCAATGGCATTGCGAGAGAAATGTACCCAGTTTGTTTTCTGCCCCTCACTCTTTCTCACTCTTTCTGTTACATTCCCAAGTCCATGCCCATACATTCTTCCCCTCTGGCCTCCTCGTTCGCCTCAACCTCAACCCTCCTCTGCATTGCTTTCTTCTCACCGAGCTCCTGATCTTGCTCTCATCCTCTATTTCTTTCTTTTTTTTGCCTTTCATCATTTTGCTGCACAAATATATTTTAAAATGACTTGTAAAGGCCACAAGATGACTAAAGTGATCATGCACTGAAGAAGTAGTGAGTGTATCATCCCAGATGCTGCTGCTGTCATCATCTTTTTGTTCCACTTTCCCCCAACTCTTTATTTTGCGACAATGCTGACACAGTCTGCAACATTATGGCCCATGGGGGTGTTAAGAGTCACTGTGCACACATTTGATCAAATGTCTCAGGGGTGAAAGTGTCTAACTTGAGCCTGGAACAATCTGGAAAGGCAGAGAATGGCCTTGATTATTCTGCCACCCTGTTGAAAAGACCAAAGAATGTGCTAAACTGGCTACAGTAGGTTGCAGTCTGATTATTTGCACAGAGCTGAGATGGCCTTTAGCAGAGCGAGGGAGGAACTGTGTTTTATCGGTCTCTATACTTAGGTGTAGATTTGGATACATGGCTCTGGTAACTGTAGCAGTGTCTTTGCTGTTTATGAAAGCTTGCAAACGTCTGCTGCTTGAACAAGAGTTCGGCTCTGACGTCATAGAAAGCACATTCAAAGTGTAAATGGAGATGCAGGACATCAGAGAGCTCTCTGAAAGAGACATTTCTAACTGAAAATGGAAATATTAATGTCCAAATATCTAGAAACAAAATATTTCGCACAAAGGTAAAGATGGCGCAATCAATTGATAAGAGATTGGAATTGGCAAGTTTTCCCTTGCTCTTTTTCATTAAATGCATCAAAGCTAGAAACTCCCTCTAGGTTTGCTTGATTAAAAACATCAGCCAACAGCATGTACTTTTACTCACTTTTTAGTTTAGTGAAAATGGATTGTACACCTATATGAATGCAGACAATCTTTAATCTTCTTGTTAAGGAAAATACTAATTTCTATGAGCCAGTAAGTGCCTTATTGGTGCATCTTGAGTTTAAAACTACAACCTCTAGCCAAGAACATCACAATGTACCGAATGAAAGCCCATGCAAACGACTAAATATTACAGGGTGCAAAGCGTGAATGCATGCAGCTTCAAAATTTACAGACCACCAAATATTACATTCAAGCAGTCCTTGCAATTTTGATTCCCTTTGTGAGTCGATATTTTGTACAGTTCTAGTTTTTAAAAACATGGGAACTTAACCAAAATCATATCAATTCTTTAAGACGTTTAGTCTAAGATGTTTTTAAAGAGAAATATATAGTTCTTAAGATATGTCATGACATATAATAGGCAGTCCTGGCATTCTGCCAGTTAAACTAATGCGGTGTTGGAGCATGTGCTTGCTAATGTAAAACTATAAAAGCTCATATTGTCCTCTACACCAGCGGTCCTCAACCACGTACCTCAAACCCACTGACCTTTACTAGGTCAGTGGGTTTGAGGTACGTGTTTAGATGTGTTCCTGCTCTAACAAACGTTATTCAAAATCTGCACTACTCCTCAGCATACTGGTTTCCAATCCATTAATTTAAACAAGGAAGTGTCTAAAACATGAACAGTTGCTTGTGGCTCTGGACCTGCCTGAAAACTGTCTGAATTCCCCCTGTTCTTAAACCTTCCACCCGTATATTTTATTCCCCTGCAGAGATGTAAGGACTGTTTGAACAGGTTGGCCATTGCTGTGATGAACCAGTGGCCAGGGGTGCACCTGCGCGTGACAGAGGCCTGGGATGAAGACGGCCACCACCCTCAGGGCTCTCTGCACTATGAAGGCCGGGCCGTGGATATAACCACAGACGACAGAGAAACAAAGAAGTACGGCATCCTGGCACAGCTGGCTGTAGAAGCAGGATTTGACTGGGTCCATTATGAGTCCAGATATCACATCCACTGTTCGGTCAAAGCAGGTAAGTTTGATTTTTCACTTACAAGTGGATCTCAGTGAATTAGAATATTATGAAAAGTTTATTTCAGTAATTCACTTCAAAAAGTGAATTTCATTATGTTCAATATTTATTTCTGTTAATTTTGACAATTGTGACTTACTAAACAGTTTCTGCATTTAGTCATCGGTTATGGCTCCCTTGCATTAGTTTCTGTGTATTTGGAGCATATATCAAGGGATTCTACCTGCTGCTCTGCTGGGGTGTCTCTTAGTCAATGTTGCACTAATAGAGGCCGTAAACTCATGAAGCGCACAACCCATGTGAAACTTTATGCGCCCGCCGCAGGTTCGAATCCTGGCCTATTGACCTTTGCCAAATGTCTTTCCCTCCCTCACAACTCATTTTTCTGTCCAGTCACTGTCAAAGAAAGGCCACTGAAGATGAGAAAATATAAATATTAAAAAGAATCTCTCAGGTTTGCATTTGTGTACACACACTTTTTCCTTTCACCAAGCTTTCCATTTATATGCTTGGAAACAGCACTATGAACAGACAGCTTCTTTAGCAATGAGTTTTAGTATCTTCCCTGTGGAGGATGTTGATGACTCCTGAATCTTGGAAGTCTTTCATCCTAATGTTCTTAGAAACAACATTATAGGAGATTGATATTATTTTTACGACACATTAACTGAAGTTTAAAGAAATAAATGTTTGAATTGCAGAACTTTGTGTAAAATGCATTTACAATAGTCTTAGTTTTTGATTTAAAAAGCTTGAAACAAACTTTTCATTATTCTCATTTACTGAGTCGCCCCTTCTGTATGAGGGATAAAATATATCACTTTTGAAATATTTTTGAATGCTAAGTACAGTAAGGAATACTTTCTGTTTCATCCTCTCTGCAGATAAATCTGAAGCAGTGGAGAGGGGTGGCTGTTTCCCAGGCTGGGCCCGGGTGACGGTTGCTGGGGGGAGGCAGAAGACTCTGTCATCACTGGCCCCTGGCGACCGGATCCTGGCTCTGTCTGGGACAGGCCAGGTTGTGTACAGTCAAGTCCTCTTGTTTCTGCACCGGGACGAGGAAAGCCAGTCTGTTTTTCTGTCTCTGGAGGCAGACGGTGGCAACCGACTGGTCGTGACTCCACATCATTTAGTGTTTTTAGACCCCGACTGTGGACGTGATGCTAATGAGTATCGGGCTGAGTTCGCAAGCAGAGCCAGAGTCGGGGACTGCGTCCTTATCGGCACACCAGGGGGTCAAACGGAAACATCCCGAATCGTATCTGTCTCTCTTACTGAAAGTGTGGGAGTGTTTGCGCCCCTCACTGAAGCTGGAACTTTGTTTGTTGACGGGGTGCTTGTGTCCAGCTACGCAGTGCTGGAGGACCACGACCTTGCACACTGGGCATTCGGACCTTTACGGCTTCTCCATTCTCTGAACCACTTGTTTTGGGGGGAAGACGTAAAAGGGAAGCAAAAAGCTTGTTCTAAGACTGCAGCACAGTTTGGCTTAACAGAAAACGTAAGTATTCACAAACAAGACAATCTTAGTGAACCTCTTAGAGGGAAAGATCAAGAGCAGTGCTCCTTGAAGACATCGGAAATACACTGGTATGCTAGATTACTCTACAGATTTGCATGCATCTTCTTAGACTCCAGCGTTTTCCATGCTTAAAAGTTGAAATATACTGCAGGCCATACCTGAAGTAAAGCTGCTGTTTGTTTCCTTCAGATAAGAAGGATGTGAGAATCTGGAATTGCTGGTTGGCTTTTTACACTACTGTCTGTATGTTAATCTACTGTCAATGCATAACATAAGCAGTCTGTAAGATATGTTGAATAATGAAATTATTGGTCAGAAAAGATTAAAACCAAATATTACTGTATATCTGTCAGTATTTGTACAGCTGTTATTTCTTTTTACAGTGAAAAAAAAGAAAAATATGATGGGATAGGAATGAATTCCCTGTACAACAGAATCTTTATTTTTGTACTTCATGAATCATAATATATAGAGGTTGCATTTTATTATTGCTATAATAATTCTACAACTTGTATTGTAAGCACTGACTTGGTATCATATCACCAAACGAATAAAACTGTAATTCCATAAATGCAATATTTGCATTTTCTTTAGTTTCTGCACATATTAAAGTGATTTCTCTTTGACTTGTAAGTAAAATGTTGCAGGAGGATTAAGGTCCATGCAAGATAAAGAAGTTAACAAAAAGCCTAACATTTTATCGCCTTGAGAATATCGGAGTAAAGGGTTTCCTCTGTGTGATTTGCAACAATTCTGGTTTGAATTATGCCAGTTTTACGACTTCTGAGTTACTGTTCTTTTACATTTATACACCATATTTGTTTGGAGGGAAAATCATGTGGATTCAATATTTTTAGCTGTCGCAAAGTAGATAAGAAATGAAACAATTTTCACTTGTTCTCCAGCAAATGTCCTTAACTTGGAAAGTATGAGGGCAGAACGTGCTCTGCTGCGCAACCCGCCAGGAAATATGAAAACGTTTTATTTTGACTATGAAATGTAATTTCATGTTTTTGTTTTTGATGAATTCTTTTCTTAATAATTTTTTTATTACTTCCATTTTTTATTTACAAAAGCATATTTTTATGCTTTTTTTTTTTTTTTTTTTTTTTTTTGTTTCTAATATTTGAAAAGGTTTTGAGAGTTTTGGTCCTAAATATACACATAAGGAGAAATTGTGCATGTACATTAAACACTTGACCCAAAATCTTTTATTTGTTACTAAGACACATGCATTAAATGTAAACAGAAATGGAAAAGGTAATGGACTTGTGTTAATAAAATGAGGATAAGGTTATACACCCCCTTGTGGAGGAATTGTGTATTGTCACCTGGATGGCATAAACATAAAAAAACTACTTTTTTTAAAAATACTAAATTAGTTTACTACAAAAACATGTGTGTCTATATATCTATCTATCTATCTATCTATATCAGATGCATGCGTTAGGCATTCTGTAGGATGTTACCAGAACCCAGTGACCTCAATAATAAAATATTAAGAGGATAAACCGCAGATGAACAAAACTCAGCTATATGAAAGAGGCTTTTTATGACTTTTTTTTTTTGCCATTTCTTTCTTTTTTTTTTTTTATTGAGTGACCTTTAAATTTTAAGTGTAAAAAAATAAAACTAGATAGAAACATACAACTAAAGACAAAATAATGCATTGTGATTGCCAGGTTCATATTCCATTGTAAACATCTGTGGCGGTATTCCAGGGGATTATCCTTGAAGCGCAGGAGCCAGATGGGCGAGCGTAGCCTTCATCGCCTGGCCAATAGGAGCAGCTTGGCGTTGTAATACCACCCTCTGTTCAAATCTGTTGGCCAATCAGTCCCCACACTCTAACCAGTCTCAGCCCCTCCAAAATCTGATCTAATTGTCTTAAAGCTGAATGGGGAGTTAAGTAATCCTGTCACTGGAACCAGTAATGCCTTATTTTCCAAATGAAAACATGTTCACCTCACATTCAGGCGAAGAGAAACTCAAACATTAGCTGACCAAACAGAACCAGGGAAAACTGCTGGTGCAAATCTCCAATAATAAAATCTGTATGTGGGACAGCTCTCTGAAAGAGTCACAAGTGGCACATCAAGGGTTTATGAATGTAGGGAAATTGAAGATGTAGCACATTTTTCTACAATTTTTATGAGGCAGAAACTGGCAAGCTGTTTTTATTCTCCTTAGACTTTGTGAAGAGCTTTTGTCATTTTCATGTTAAACCCCACAGAGGTTTAACATGCACAGACTTTTCGCTGTGTCTGGAACCAATTCTTGTTTAAAGAAACAAAATCCTTGATTATTTCATTTCATTTTATCCAAAACTGTGTGGCAAAGGTCATACAGGATGACCAAACACCCCTCCAGCAGTTCATGTTGGGCTGAAGCAGCTCGTATCAAATCCTTCTATCAAATTCTGTCTTGTGCTATGCTCATAGTTTGCTGTCCTTCAAAAACCTCCAAAGGAACTCTCCTGTGCTCTCTTTTCATTATCGTATCATCTTCCACCATACACCGGCCTCCTAATTTAACAGCATCTCCGGTGTACAAAAACCTAAAATAAATTGATATTTTATTGCAGAAACATAATCTCAAATAAGATAAGACTGTGGTTTCTTATTGTCCTGCTTCCTATGCATGGTGGGAGGCAGGTTCTCTTGTCTTTCCCATTTTAAAGAGGGACAACTTGAAATTGAAACATGTACCCTCACATGTATGCCACTAGACATCATGGATAAAAATTGAGCTTCTCAGCATATCAGCATAAAAAGGTAATGAAGAAAAGGTCACTTGTTTTCAATTTATAATTCATAGTATTTTTAACAGCCTGATGTCCTTAAAAAAAGTGCAGAGTACTAAGCACTTCAATTGCTTCTAGTTTATATGAATTATTTGGGTTACTTGTTACCAAGTGTTGTGTCAATGAAAATAAATGTAGAGGGTGCTGTAAATTATGTCATATTTGTTTAGTTTCATGTTGAAAAGTTGGCGTTAGAGCAATGATACCCGTTAGGTTTAACTCAAACCAGGACATTTTGTTTCAGCTATAACACTTCAAATTATTTCCGTGCTCTGCTCTCAAAGTCTATCAGATTTCTTTTTTCTAGCATAACTATGTATTGCAAAAATATGTAATACAAGGACAACTGCAGATAATGTTCCAGCAGCAGTGAAAATTCTGTCATCTACAGTGAACGAATCTGAAGAATTCAATAAAAAATAAATACCTACTTTTACTGCGGCTCTTCATTTTGAGCTGCTTCTAGATTATACGTCCCCCTCTGAGACATGTCGGGAGTTGCTGCGGATCAAACTTGTGACCTTCTTCCAGTGGGACAGGCTGTTACCCATTTTCTGTAAGTTCACAGGGTCATTCCAAATGACATTAGAACTTTGTGTGTATTGCCTCAGGCCTTTTCACAATGGGATCAAGAAAGGAGGGCTGGGAGGAGGTTGGCACCTTGATGAAAGGTTACCTACAAAACCAAGAGCCAACCTTGTACTATATATGTGTACACGTCCATAGATTATAGAAGGTCTTGGAAAATGGCTACAGTTTCCTGCCAAATGAAGCAGCTTTGTAGGCAAACTAGTCTTGGATTTTAAGTGCTAAATGAGAAAGAGAGTGTTAGTCAAGATGAAAAGCAGATTAATTCTCAGAGCAGCTCTTTTGAACCTATTTTTCCCTAGCTATTTGTTTTTGTTTTTTTGTGTAATTTTCTGACAGGGATAAGGCATTTTATAGCTGAAAAAAAGCAACAACTCAGACCGTGCCACTTCGCTATTTGCGACCCTGTAGTACCTTGCAGGCAACTAAAATTTACACCTACGTTGTCATGCCACATAAAGTTATGGTAAACATGGACTACAATGGTGTTGAACCAAGAGAAGAACTGCGTATCACATTTATTTACACTGTTCTTATAGCAGTATCAGATCTGTTGAACAGCCGACTGCAGGTTATGCCCCAGCGGATAACCTGACAAAGTAAACAACTAATATAAGTTTTTTAGATTCCTAGTGTTACTCGGTCAAAAATATGCTATACTGTGGAAAAAGCATTACAAACACCACATGGCCAAAATAACCGCTCATCTTTCTTTACACATATATGAACTTGAGTGACATCCTATTCTTAATCCATAGTGTTTAATAAGATGACTCTTCTTGAAAAGCTCTCCATGAGGTTTTGGAATTATGAAGGCTTTCCCTTATTCTTCCACTAGGGCATTTGTTATGTCTTGCAGTGAAGTTGGGCAGGAAGGACTGGGTTGCAATCTCTGATCTCATTCATCTTTATGGTGCATCAGGTTTAGGTCAGCACTTTGTGAAGGCCAGTTAGCTTCCTCCATAATAAACTCGCTCATCCGTCCTTTTTTGGAACGTGCTTTGAGATCTGGTGTGGGGTAGTACTGGAGTAAATGGGAATCATCCCCCAAACTGTTCCCACAAAGTTGGAACATAATTTTTTTTAAAAGTTTCATCTAAAGCAGAAGAAATGTTTTCAAATTCAAAAAAGATTTGAAAAAGCGTTTCGGGTGCAGCAAAAGTATTCCGAGAAGTTACCTCACACAAAAAATAGTTATTAAAGTAAATGTAACTACTTCTGTAAATAGATAAAGAGCTGTTTTTTTTTTTTTGTTTTGTTACTTTTTCATTCCTTTTCTCATGACATTTCACAACAATACAAAAAGCCCTTTTGTCAAAGTAATAACCAATGGTTATTGGAGATAATATAATAAGCCATACATTATATTTAGAGGAGACAAATTTTGTTTTCTGTATCAAATTAAAGCAATTAAAACACATGACATATTTTTAAATTAAATCTTTGTACAAACACTGTAATGGCGCCATAGACGGATATGTTGAATTATTTTTCCACTGATTTCAACTAAGTTTCGTAATGATTCGGCATAACGAAATGTTTCCCAACAAATTCTGGTCAGGATCAGATTTAAAAAAAAATATCTTATTTTACGACATGAAACGTTCAGTACATCTAGTAAAAAAAAAAGTATAAAAATAAACAGTTATAAAATACTACATTTACATTTGCTGTAATTGCTTACCAATGTTAATTTGTATAAATAGGGAATTAACTCAGAAACCGTTTTTTTCTTAACTGTGAAACCCAGCTAAATCACTCACAAACAGGGATATCAGTGTAGCTCTGCTGTTACAATCATAACAATCTAATGAAAAATGGCTTCCCTCGATCGAAAATCTAATGACCTAATATCTATTATCCACCATATTTCAGTGGCCGCGCTCTCGAAATTAAAATCCCATGTTGCGTGCTCAATGATCAACCTCCACCAGGTTTATCTCTTCAGCATCACCCCCAAGTTGTACCGTATGCTCCGGTGAGGCATAATTAGGAATCGCTCGTTTGGATGAATTAATTTTCGACGTAGTTGTTTATAACGTAGCACAGCTAGCATAGGCTAGCCACTTTACTGGAACAGCCGTTTGGAGACGCAACGCAGTTTAGCGAAGGTAAAGAAGAGATGCTAGTGACCCAATACAAGGGTACTCATGCAAAGTTGAACTGCAAATTCAGTTAGATGAAAGTCTGCACTCGGCAAAAAAACTTGAAGGAAACCATTTTTCCCTGGCTTGTCTACAAAGTTCAGCGCAGCACTTTCCGGACACAGACAATTTATGCAAACTTGCTGCAACGAACGACCTCTTCGAGTGAGATTCCAGAACATAACTGGAGCTTGCTAATGTTAGCCCTCAAGCTACGTTCACCATCGCTACGTGGAGCCAGGAAACATTTTTCTGGACTAGCCGAAGACTTGCGTTTGGATACAAAAGTTCCCCGACTGGTCAATACTGAAGTCCGGCCGTTGGTTAGCCGGGTAACGACGGTGTTGTCCGTGTAGTTAAACAGCTAGCAAAGCCTGCCTGCTGACTGACTTGTCTTCCGCCGACTTGCACTTCCCCCACTCTCACAACAGCCGGGGCTAGCCGCAGCGTTAGTCCGGGTACATAAAATGAAGCGAGCATCAGCATTTTCGGAAGCTTTGTGGCTCTTTAGATCTTGCTGATGCATGAGAAGAGGACATTATTTTTCTAAGGTAGGTAGGGACAAGTGTGGCATGCTTTATTTCCTTGCAGCATACTGATCTAAACACACTAACCCTGACCTTAGACCGGTGTTAGCGCTGCTATCTGTAGCATTTAGCTGCCAGATGAATCTATCTAATTGCTGGAAAGCTAGCCGTGGTACCCTGTGTGTTTTCTTTCGGTTGTTCTGCACCGCTTGTATTCACATGGAGATCCACGTAAAATCCGGTTGACATATTTCAAAACTACACGTCCCTGAGCGTAATGTAGTTTCGGTTCTTGGAATTTCTTCGGGAAAGTTTGTAGCTGCGCCACAATAGGTAATTGTTAGCTTTGTAGAATTTTCGTCACTGACATGGATGCGTCTAATTGCTGGTTGGAACCAACCCTTTGAAGTCGATGTTTACATTGAGAAAGTGCTTGGCTCTGCTATTATTCAGCTATAAACTATTTATTGTAGTTCAGCAGGACACCCAGGTTTCTGATTTTTACCATTTTATATGCAGATTTAATACTGTTCGCAGTTAGTTTGCAACACTAACTATAATGTGAAGACTTGTGGACATCGTGTTTATTACTTTTGCTTCGATCAATTCTGTTTTTTCTTTACGGCGAAGCGTATGGTATATCTTCGTAAACGTGTCGCCTTAAAGCGTGTTAGTGCTGGGGGATCGGATTGTGAAATGTGCGCCTTGTTTTGGAGTGTGTTTCGAGTGTTTCTCGCTCCCGATTGAGAACAGCGATGCAATGTTAAGACTGCTAAAGAGATTGTGTCCATTAGCTCAGTTGCATTCCCACTCATTTTGATGCAGTCTGTAGAATAATCTCGGGATGTTTTTACTGTGCACGTCTGTGGAGTCTTATTGTGGGAGTTTTGGTTGTAGTTGTAAAAAATAGCCTGCTTTAGGACCGTTCAGGTTTTGCACGGGGAGCATATCTTTCTTTGAATTCGAGTGATTTTCATTTAAGGCCCCAATACAATATTTTGACTCCACACATCACTTCCCCTCTATTCGTATTTCCTCCATGAAAATGAGGATATGTTTGTAATATATGCACGATTATTCAAATAGATGTGACATTTTTTTTTTTTTTTTGCTTAACCTTAACTGTTACCCCTGATGTTTATTCGTATTAATTAAAATTTTTACGTTAAATATTATCCTTTTTGTTAACATCGTTTGCCTTCAAACTGTTTGAGTGGCGCTTTTGAGTGAATTCGTTAAAAAAAAAACCAGCAAAGAAACCAAAAACAAAACTATGCCATCTACTTCCATTTACTTTTCTACAATGAAAAGGAAACATTACGAAATGCATGTACTCAAGGCCTATGACACAATAATTGTTTTGTAATACACGGAGAGCCACTTGGAAAATTAATTACTCGTGTATTTATATGCACACGAGTCGTCGCACTTATTGTTCTCTTATTTCTCATCTATTATGTGGATAAAACCGATTCGCCTTCATTGTTTGTTTTACGGCGTTCCGTTGAGCGCTTCAATCCCATGGCGGAACTATTATTTCTCAGTGACCGTGTTCTGCACGAAAAGGGCTCCGCTGCAACAGGAAGCTCTTTATAAGGAAGTTGTATTTTCTTTGTGTATCCCGTTTTGTGGCTGTTTAATTAAACAAAACGCAGCTTAGTTTCGAGCTCGAGTGCTTTTTGTCCACGGAGACTTCATCGACGTGGATTATGCATCGCCTGGTAAATGAGTTGGATCGTTAAAAGCCATTTCTGAATGTTCGCTCGTACGTAACCTTCGCGGTATTTTCATGAGTTGGCGTTAAATCTCGATTGCATTAATAATAAAGCTACGAAATTAACACATGGGAATCATGGGAAAGTCTACATGTTGCTGTGTTGTTAAATTAGCTGTAGCGCTGATTTAGTATTTTACGTTGAATTGTTTAATGCAGTGTTTTTATTCTAGATATTTGAGTTGTTTAGTTTTCAGATTGCAATTAGTGCCTTGCATTTTTGAGGTAACGCTTTACTGTCCGTGTTTTATCCAAGTTGTTCGGTATTTCAAGTAAGCAGGCTTACTCTCGATGGTTTTGCCCATTTCCGAAGTAAAGGAAATCATTCCAATAATTTTGATATGTGCCAACAGTTTTGTCATACCTGCCCCGTTTTTGATCCACAATTTCGTTTTGTTTTGTAGATCTCTGTTAAGGAGGTCAAAATTTGTACGTGGAATGGACGAGCAGAAATCGAACTGCGAAGAGAATGACTCCGAACCAACAGGTAAAGTTATCATGGTATTCCATTTCACACCTGCTCCAATTAAGCTTTTTCTAATAGATATTAATTTCCAACTTTCTTTCTGTTGAGTATTTTTTTTTTTTTTTAAATCCTAAGGACGTTAGCAAATAATAGGAAAAATGCTTGTTATGTTCTCAGATAGATGCACTGAATTTTAATCCAGCAGAAAATTGTTCTGTTGGTTGATGTGTTTATGATCCAAAGTTAGTTGGGAGTTCTTGAATGTGACACATTTAATATTTAAAAGAAGAGGGAAAAAATGCCTTTTTTTTAGTAATATTTATTGATGCATCTTTATTTTGGATATTGTTTTTCTTTTTCTTTTTTTTTTGAACTAAGCAGTAATAAATATTTTGATATCTTTATATATTTGTTTTATTTATTTTATTTGTATTTGCTAGCAGATGATAGCGCCTCTGGACACCAGCCAGTCTCCCTCCAGGAGTCGTCCAAAGTCTCTGCTGCTGCAGACGAGTCTGGTGTTGATGCAACCTCCTCCGGCACACCTGTGTAAGTTCCCTGTTTGCCTCAGAATTGCCTGTTTCTTTAATTCAAGATAATGTTCATGATTTGTATCCTCTTATTAAAGTTCTAAATATGTTTTTTTTTTTTTTTTTTTTTTTTTTTTTTTTTTTTTTATAATTTTTTTTTTTTATATAATTTATTTTGTCTTTTTGGCTTTTT
>CAEGAE010061093.1:0-18912 GCA_903067095.1 Girardinus metallicus | reverse complement strand
TATATATATATATATATATATATATATTTATACAAATACTGTATATATTATATGCATAAAAAATAAAATAAAAACACACAGACCTAAATACAGTATCCTCATTAAGACAAAAGTGATACAAATTAAAAACAATCTGAAAGGCAATGTAAAAAACTTCAACCTATCTTGGGTGTACCTTGCCTTTCTCTAGTTGGTTGTTGGAGATAAGCACCATTACCCCTTGGAACCCCACAAGGATAAGCATATTGGATAATGTTAATCCATCCATCCATCCATTCATCCATTTTCATTACACCCTTGTCACTTATTGGGGTCGGGAGGTGCTGGATGGGTGTTAAAACTATGCTAAATTGAATTGTGGAAGCTTATGGCAACAGGAACTAAACTGGTTCTATAGTGATTAGTTTTACATTTGGGGATTAAAAACCCCTGCTCTTGCCTAACGCACAAGCTATCACCCATCAGCTTACTGAGTTATTATACTCTTTAGTTCAGGTAGTTCTTGTTTTTGACAATAAAATTACCAAACCAGGACACCAAACAGAACAATAAAGCCAATTCAATAAAAGCTTGATATAACAGGGTCAAAAATTTTTGTCAATGTGGAAGGAAGAGAGTTTTCTGAGGAAAAGCAGGCTTTCCCTCATTTTTTGTCCCAAAGGTCAGTTTACTGTCACTAACTGTACCCATATATTTCTAGGTATTAACACTTTCCACAGTATGGCTGTTTAACAGATTATCTGTGATGCTGTGGGTTTGTTTGTTGTTCAAGAGCCCTGGAGCCTAGCTCGACTGCAGGGCATCACTGTGTCTTTGAAATACCGGGACATTTTAAATAAAAATATGCTGCCAATGATTGGACGTTCCACAGGAATGATCAAAAACATATGACCAAATAAACACAGAGTATGTCAGCAGACACAAAAGCCACCGTCATCCATTGTCATCTTGTCTGATTTTAAATCTCTTCCTAATGTATTGTGTCTGGTGTTATGAATCCTATTTCTTCTATGATAATTCTTCAGTACTGAACTTTGTTCATATGTCGATAGGACCACACATTACGAAAAAATCTAGATGTTCATTTGCAGTGAACCCCAATATGAAAATAATAAAAAAAAATTGTGGAAATTTCACTAAAATGTTCAGCTTTTCTCCATTTTGTTAGATGCATCCTGATAAATTATGTATGTGAACTTTTTGGATACAAAACAGCTTTTGAGTGAAGAACAGAAACACTCATATGTCCCTGCAGCATGCTGTGTTTTCAGATGAATCCAGCCAGACACCCTTAATCCTGTACTGGTTGAAAGCCTCACCAGTGCACATGTGGCATCAACATGAACAAAGCTGAAGCAAACACCGAAGCGAGACTTCAAGAACAAAGGCGGCGAGAAAAGAGAGACCATGACTAATGCATTGAATTGTGTTGCTTCTGAAAATTTAAAACACAGCTTATACTTTTCCAGTCATGTGAATATCTATGTAAAAGTGTGTTTCATAAAGAACATAAATCCAATTTCACTGGTTAGGCTAAGTGAGCACAGAAATCTTGCGCAAACTAACCATATTTACATATATTCCTATAAACTGCTGAAAGTTAGACAACTGCTACTTTTACCTAATGACCTATCAAACTGCATTAGTCACTGTGAAACTCTCTAAAGACCAAATACCAATGAGAAGACTTTTACCAGACACACCACAGAGGGAGCAATTTTAGAAACATAATTCAAACACTTATCAATGGCTCATTCAAATTTTCATACAGCAATTTATGAACCAACTTCTCATTATCTCCTCACAAATACTCCAGATCTAAAACTACATGAATGGGCTACATGGACTGTGAATGACAAACAAATTATTTAAACTAATAGAAGATGGTTTAAGTAAAACCTAAAATAATAAAAATAAGTGAATTTACATATTTTTCGGAGGAAATATATTTCTGATGAGGATAATGACATTAGATTCCCAACAGATATTAATCCAGATGTTAACCCAGTCATTCAAAGACACCAGAGCAATTGTGAAATAGAAACTGAACACATTACTGACATTTATTAAAACCTAGTAGAAAAGCCTTTGCTGGCAATGACGACCTCAAGACATGTATAATGCTTTGTCATTTGTCTCTAATTCATCTTGTGCACTCTCTGATGTAAATTTTTTACATGGATTCTCAACTGGGTACAAGTAGACTGATTGACTGGGCCATCTTTATATTATTTCTCTGAAACCAATAGAGAGTGTCCTTGTGTTTGGGACAGAAACGCTCACAAGTCTTTTTTTCCAAGTCAAGTCCTAATCAGGTGTTTGCAGATGCATGATATCTTGGCCAGTGGTTTCCATTAAACACATGTTGTATTAATTAGTACCTTGTGGTTTTTAGTAACACTGTTGTTATTTATGCATGCCGTTTGTTGCTGTGGTTTCTTGGTTCTCTGTTTTTTTTTTTTCTTTCTTCAGAGAGAAGACTTTTAATGTGTTTTCTTGTATATTCTCTATCATTCTTCCTCTCCTCAATTCTTATCTCCCTCTCCCCCTTTTAACTTTTCATCTTACCTTTGTCCCTTTTTTGCTGTCTTTTCTGTCTCAGTGTCCATTGAAGTTGAAATAAACCCAAAGCAATTTCCAAAAGCAATATTAAGTCAAGCATTATAGCAAAATATATTGGAAATCTCCTTGGCAGTCAGACAACAGTTTTATTGCTACACTGACTTTTGCAACAGGTTTGATTTTCGTGCGATCACACTTGCTGATTGGGAGCTGGTCATGAAGTGTGAATCACTTCTCTTTACCTCCTGTATATTACATGATGCATTACAAATGATTAACTAGGCCCAATCACCAAAACTGTCAAATGAACGAGAAATTGTCTCAAAATTAGGCAAATATGACAAGTTTATGCCCAGCTTAATCCGGCCTCGGTGTAGATAGGATTCAAAACTTCCGTTAGTTTGCTTTTTCTAGATCAAAATTACCACACAATCTTTTAATGTTTCTTAATTTATTTACAATCACAAAAATGTCTAAAGTTTAATTATTACATTATATTGAAAATAGATCAAATGTTGTATTGTTATATTAGATATATAAAGAGGGATTTATGGTCCAAGAAAAAAGCATAGAACGAGATTAAGACCTGATAATAATGAATTACTGAATGAGTCAGACAAAGTGATTTTTTTTTTTTTTTTTATCTCTATCATGATTAAGGTAACCCCTATTTCTACATCACACTGCTTGGTGTATGGAGGGTTTTCTATATTATTATTATTATTATTATTATTATTATTATTATTATTATTATTATTATTATTATTTTAATATTTTATTATTTAAAGCTGGAGAATTTTCCAAACGATAAGGAAACCCTTTTATAAATAGTAAAACTGGTCAAATTTAATGTCGAAATTATAACATAATGAACAAGACAAAGATTAGTAAATCAATGTATGACAATGTAGAATTTCTGAATGAATGGAACAGGATGTTAGTTTGATATTTTCTTATAAGCAAAACAGGAATTTTTTTGTTTTTTGATTTTTCCAACTGGACATCTTTTTGAAACGACACAGTGATATCGAAGAAAAATTGGGGGCAATATTTTTGTTCTGAAATTATTCAAAACCAATTAATATAGTGTTCATTTGAAGATAACAATAAAACATGAATCTAAATTAATGACTTCAATCACAGAATGACTTATCCTGTAAAAAGTGTAAATTTCACAGGGCCAGCTCAGTGATTTATAAAATGGCATGACTGATTCTTTGAAGTAGACGAAAAAAAGACATTATCATAAATATTATCCAAACACTCACTCTCAGTAAGACATTAGAAATGGTTCTGTACATGGTCAGTTGGAGATATTCAACATCTGTATCACATACTGTATGGCATTCCTAAAGTTCCTTGTAAATTATAACCATCTTTGATTTGAAGAACAAAAAAAAAAAATCATACTTTGGATTTGTGCTATACTTTTAGCACATGTACTCTGTTTATCATGTCAATTTGAAGTTGCATTTCTTTACTTGAGTGTGCCCATGTGTGTTTCTTTCTATCTTTAACATCTGAGTATACACACAGCTGCCCGTTTGCAATTTATGCCCACTACCTGTGTGCATTGGGCCCACCCGAGCATTCTTGGGTGTGAAGGTAAACATACCTGAATGGATTCAGCAGGATAAAGTCCTACTGGGGTTTGATTGCATTATGAAGGCCATTATGAAGGCCAAACAGTGTTATTCTGAATCTAAACAGTCAACGTTAGAGCTGGGGAACTCTCAGAGGTCTCAGTTCAGTATAGAAATATGGAACTCTGGCTGAAAAAAACACGGGCTGTTTAGCAGCTGCACACATTTACAAACAGCTGATCCAATGCAGGGAAGGCTTGGACAGTTATCCTACTATTCAGGAGAGTCTTATTACTCTTCTTTACGGATTTTCCACTGCACTAGATTTATGTATCTGCGAACAGAATTCAGTCACTTTCAATAATAAAATAGAATTAAAAGTGACACGGATAAATCATGCTGATGTGCCAGTATCGTGTGTATCATGTGTGTCTGCCACAATGGTATAATTTGACAGAATCTCAATGAAGCAAACATCTTGACATATAACTAGAAAACTTAACTGGAATAAGGCATAAGATTATTTGACCAAGATTTTTAAATGCTATGGATTAAAAAATTCAAACGTTTTCTCTAATAATATTAGAAAGTTTTAATGTCTAGAGGAAAGCAGGCATGCAGAACAATGCTTGCATCATAGACTGAGCTGTGCCATCTCTTAAGGGTGAATAGGTTGCTGCTTGACTTTATGGTTACTGGCATCCATGTTTGTTTGTTTTGGTTTTTATGTTGTTTGACTTCTTTGCAAACAGATATTTAGCTCCACTCTGGTTGCTTTTAGGAATGCAAGTGTAGTGGCTATTTGTATTATCTTCTTTGATTTTTTATCAGACCCAAACATCACATTTATGCTTCATATAAAGTTTGCCCAAGTTAAAGGCAATCTTATCGCAAGAAACAAAGCACATAAAGGTCAAAATTCTCCTCCACTCTTAATCAAATAGATCTCAATAAAAGTGACGCCTGACTTGAACTGCAGAACAAAGACTTGGCAGTGCAAATCAAATCAGATCAAGAGCTGAGCTTTGATTACAGTAGGTAAAGCAACTGAAATAACCACTTGAGACACGGGTAAAACTAAAATTAAACCAAATTTTATCATCTCCTCATGTTAGTTAGGGTCTGTGCAGATGTCCATGTGCAGCCAAGAATTTATGGCTCCACTATGCAGACACACACCACAGTATAAACAGAACCGCATGTGTGTGTGCACATCTGTGACTGTTTCTGGATATATCATGGCCTTAGGAATAAGGGTGCTAACAATATTGGCTTGCAACCTACTTCTGAACTTGTGACCTAAAAACTGCATGTAAGTTCAGCTGCACTTAAATTAAGGAGGTATATTTGCTTTTCTCTTGACAACTCAAATTTTTCCAAAGACCTCTCTAGTGCTGCTTTATCCAGGTTTGAAACTGCTGTTTTGAAACAAAAATGTGACAGAGACTAACAAAACCTGACATAAAGTATTCTTACATTTTTGGCTCTTAATTTGCCATCAATTTTAACCTCATATTTTAGCTTAATAAATTCTTTTGCATTTAGTGTTTTTATGAGATCTTAAAAACACTTAAATAAATCAGAAAATCCTATTAGTTTTTAAAACAGATAAGTAATTTCAAAACACATTTTTGTAAAGCTTTTGAGTCAAGCTTTCTAAATCAAGATTGCACCACCACATATGAATGATGATGTAGAATCAGGAAAATTGTAATTTGTTAATCTCTAATGGTAATCAAAAAATGTTCTAGGCAAAATCTGCATTCTTAACAGGAACATCTCAAACAGATATGTTTGCTTTTGGCAGACAGTTTATACCACGGCCATGAGTAATGACTCAAGCAGACACAAAAACCAGCCTATCGAGGTAACTATAGGTAGTGTTTATGACTATACAATTTAGGTAAGAGCTATAGTAAGATTATTTTTCTCTGTGTTTGGTCCAAATGGTGGAGAGAAGCAAATGCACTTCAAGCCTCTGCTTGAAGTGCATTTTTAGGGTCAAAGAGCACATTACTATGGGGCAACTAACAGCAGAAAAGGCCTCCTATATTTGGAATGGTGACAGGTTGAATATTAAGAGTAACATTTGTCAGCAGTATGTCATCCCCTTAAGTAAAACAATAAATACATGGAAAAATGTGCACAATTAATGCGTGCACCCTTTAATTTACATAATTCTGGTAAAAATTGTTTGCATTAATATAAAATGTCAGATGCCTGTGGATATGAACGCAACAATGCCAGTCGGAACTGGAACAAAAATTTTAAAATTGTTGATGTTAACTTTCTCATCTGACCTTGTGTCCTGGCTTCTCCTTATTATAGCACTCATGTGTTTTATCTCCTGGGTCTGCAATTGTGGAACCAACTAAAAGAAAGATTAAAAGTTTGTGGATGTTGGAACTGAGCTGCAAGAGCTGCAAGATGTTTTGCTGTTAGTTTAAACTGTGGGTATCAAAGCATTCAGCATCTCATATGAGAAGGTGTGCCGAATTACTAGGCAACTGTAGAGGCAGGAAGACTTTTTAGTAGTCTATTTATATGCTTAAACAATAACAAGCCTCCAGTCACTAGGTGGCAAAAGTGCTCAAACTAATCGACAGATTGCCTGTTCAACTCAGTAGAAGAAGTAGCCTACACAGGTACTCCAGTGTACAGAGGAGACACAAGAGAAGTTAGCGACAGTTAAAAGAGAAGCGACCGAGGCACAGTAGGCAAGCAAAACCAGTGACAACAGCCAGCACAAAAAGACTAGGAAATACGACAAAGCTAAAATATAAGCAGTATTGTTGCATATTTTCAGAAAATTGTTAAAAATGATTTTGAAAAGGAACAAGCTGGTGAAGTTGTGTTTAGCCTAAGGAGTGACTCATCTGACTCACACAGACTGAGTAGTCTAGATTAATGATGACTTATTGTGCATTGCTACAGTGATTTCAATTCCTTCAAACTTTTCCTTTAATGAAAAACAAACACGAAATTGTTACCTGAGGAAAATCAGACTTTACTCTGTGACTCAGAAACATGAGCCACCCACTGAGAATTCCACCTTTACCACATTAATACAACCTATCACAGACAGTTCTCCAGGTTGATTAATCTGGAAGATATTTCCAGACTTTACCGCATTTTTGTCAATAAATCAATAATTAAAAGAAAACAGATGTGTGGCGCATTATCTCGGTTTTTGTTTGTTTAGCTATCAATGACTCATAAAAAAATAAAACTGAAATGGAACAAAGAAAACAACCGTACAGAGATGGAGGGACTGAGGGAGGGATTAACGTATTGATTGCACAAATAAAACAGTAAAGTCAACAGATGAAAGAAAGATATTTTGTCACTTCCTTAGCTTGTAAATAAACAGCCAAACCAGATGCCCCCTGTTTCATCTTTGTCCTGGCAGTTTTGTTTTCTCTTCCACAGCAGAAAACAGAAAAATCACAGTAAATTGCAAGATCAAAACCAAATGTCTATTCGTTAGAAACATAACCATGCTGAATCACACAAAGCAACATAAGGGAACAAATCAAAAGAAAGAAAGAACCGCAAATTAAACAGCCTTTGCCAGCAAATCGACTGAAACTATTAACAAAAACTGTCTGAGTCACGAGGAGTGGTTAATATCAACCATTAGATCAACCACCAGTGACTCACAACTGTCTGGAGAACTGCATTTGGTAGCGGCCTGCAGTGCTTCCATCTGCATGGCCTTCAGCATGACCTTTAAATTTAATTAGTACCCCATACAAACCTGCAGCATCTGTTGCATGAGATATTATGCCATCTTCAATTCAGTACTTTCTTTGGATATGTTCATCACATAGTACTCTCAGTCCAGACAATCTGATGTCCCTACATGTCTGCAAAGAACATTTAGTGTTTTTATGTGTTTCTAATAATTGTCTAGAAAAAAAAACAGTTGCATAACTAAGTACTTCCAGCAGGTCTGGTTATTTATTTTTCTGTTTTAATGCTTTTTAGTACCTGTAAGTTGTCCGTGACACTTCCACTTCCACAGTTTCTGGCATGGGCTCTCCAGAAGGTTTCCAAAGATTGTGTGTTTCCAAATGTTCTGTTAAGTAATGTTAGTACTGCATTGACATGTATCTTTAGTAATACTGCTTATTATTATGGAACTAAACAATTACCTGCATTATCACATTGCGCAAACTATGAGATAACAAGCATTGGAAACAGTATTGGAGTGAAACATTTTTCTTTTGTTCTGAAAAAACAGTAACTGTGTTTAAAAATAATCTATAATAAAGAGAGTTAAATACAGGTTTGACCTATAGCTAAACTCAAGTTTTCCCATAAAAGATACATAGGTTTAAAATTGTGGAATAGTGCAGCCAATAATTTGAATCTGATAGAGAATCTGTGGAGGAGCTGAAGATGAACTAAAGATTAGGGTGACTGAGAAAAGATCTCCTTACTACAGTGACATCAGCTTATCACCAAACACAAGTTATTAAGATACTAGTGTGGAAGTGCAAAAAAAACTTTTTAGCATTAATATTAAATGTAAATGAAGATTTTTTCTGATTGTTGATAAAATAATTTTCAAAATACCTTTTTAAGCTATTATAAAAAAAAACAAGTAGATTAAAAAAAAAAACATGCTCTTTTTACATTTTATTATTCTCTGAGGAAAGCTCACCTTATGTCCAAAACTTGTTAAAAGAAAAAAATTACAAATCTACCAGGGCGTATGAATAATTAGGGGCTTAGCTTTAAGCATGGTAAATAGACTGAATTTATGCAAGGCTTCACTTTAGACTCAAATTGCATTCACCCAGTCGCACTGAATCACAGGTGGATCGGTAGGCAACTTGGGATTGCACAGGGAACTACGATGTGTGGCAGAAGGAAGCATCACACACACATTTTTTGATTGCAAGGGGACTACTCTTTCAATATCTTTGCCAAATTGTGGCTTTCTGCCAATCTCAATTTACTGTAGTCATAATGCCAAAAAAGTAAGTGCACTAGCAGAGATTTTGGTGTTTGACAATATTTACTTACAAATTTTTCATGTCTTATTTGTCACAACTTCTTGTTGTTATTTTAAATGCTTCAACACAAATCATTTTAAAGCAGTGAATACTGTTTTAATGGTTGCGCCACAGAGTGTTGTCAGTTCACCCAACAACTCAACAAAATAGTACAAATTGATACCTACTTCCAGTGGTGGCTGGTAAAACTAAAAAAAATCTTTGTGTGGCTGATGTGCCAATAGATGTGCCTACATATTGCAGCATTCAGATAGTCATAAAATGACTACAATATGACATGCTTTCTACATCAAAATTACAACAAGTATTGAATTAACTAAAAGTAAAAGGTCTTACAAATTATATAGTCTCTATCATTCAATCTGTCAAAAGCTGATTCTGAATCAAAAATGGGAAAAGTCCCAAATTGACATATGGCTGACAGTTTAACTCTGAACAAACCACAAGCTAAGTTCTATCAAAATTTACCTTTAGAGAATCAGCTAATTACACCAGATAGTAGAGGACTTCATACCTCATAGAGCTGAAACACACTTTTATCGGATGAAATAAGCTACAAACATGAAATTAACCTAGAAATCACAACCAAGCTCACAGGGCAGGTGGTCATAATGTTATGGTTAATTGGCATAAACTATTTTACAGCACACATTTCTACCCTCAAAGGGTTTTGGCTGCATTTTAGGGTTATTCTAGAAAAGACAAATCATTAAATGAAAAGTTCAAGTGAAATAGTTCACGTTCAACAACCAGGACTGTCTCTGGACAGTTTGTTTAACTTCTCTATCGTGCTCCAGTCCTCTGGGTCTCTGTTGTTATGCAGAGACAAACACACAGCCCACATAATCATAAATGCAGAGCTAAAACCAGATGGAACAAGTCCTCCTGTCAGGCACAAACCAGAACAAAAATACTGGTCTTGTCTGTTTGCCACTGGTCAGTTCCTCGGTGTCACTGTCCATCTATCTCTGTCTTAACCATTTCCCAGGATGGAGGAAGGCAACCCTGCAGCTAGACAGATGTGTGTGATTGCTTTACACTTCTAAACAGCTGAGCTCTTCATAAGAGCTAGGGAATCAGGCAGAAATCTTGTGTCTGTCAGACAAAGAGCATAACAGATGAATCTCAGAGGGCATAAGAGATTGAAAAGTTATTTCCTGAGCAAAAACGTGCACACAAACAGATGTTTGTTTCCGTATCTCTGTAAGGACACTATCGACACGAGGCATTGACCTAACCTTACGCTCAGTCTAACCAGATCCTACAGCAACATCTTTTCCCTCAAAACTGCTTCAGTACCTGTGGGAAATGCAATTAAATTCCCTTGTTTACAGGAAGTACCATAAGTTAGTTTTGGATAGAGTTTTGACTTCACCATGATATAAAAACACACACAAACGCACACAAACATTACAGTCGTCCAGGGCCAAAGAAAATGTCTGTGTCCATAAATATGTGCTCCATTTTAAACATGCCAACCAAGAAAATGATGTAACAGGTTTTAATTGAATGAAAGGCAGTTGGGATAAACCAATACCTTTTTATATATCTTTTTGAAAACAACAGCCAGTGGAAGTTGTGTTGCAACAGAAAATTGCTGAAAGATGCTTATTATACAAAAGCATCTGAAAAGTAAATGTCACATGTGGTAAGCTCCTTATCCTCTCTCTTGTTACAACCAGATTTGTATGCCTATATTCTAGTTTTTTCACAAAAAGATGTCACTTCATCATGATTTTGTCTGCCTCTTACTGGACCTTAGCTTCAACAACTCCACAAACCATTACAGAATCACTCTTCATACGGTATCCTCTCTCAGGAGGGCTTGGTTTCCAGCGACACAACTTATCTTCAGAGGTTCAACCTACTAGCATTGAGATTCTTGCCGGCACTGATGCCTCGTTAACCATCATGCTGCCTACCTCCTGCATGTGCTTGGGTGATAAAACTTCACAAAACTGAGCAACAAATTATCCAACTTTTATGTTCAGCATTTTCATATCTAGATTTATTTTTACTAGTTTGTATTTAGTTTGCAGATATTTTGAAGTATATTTTTTAAGGATCAGTAATCTACATGTCAGGCTGGTGTTTTACAAATCCTCCAATTGATGCTTTCAAATGGTCTGACAGGTTAAGAGCAACAAAGTTTGTATACGAGCAAAGAAGACATCTGTTGAGGTGACCAGTTTCTTTATTAAAGATGTAGGGGTAAAATTTTATTTTACCCCTGCTCTTCTGTGTTATTCCCAATTCATCATCAGCTATGCTAATTAGCTGTTCCGCAGTTGGGCTGTTAGAGAGTCTAGACTGAGTGAGTGTGGCATTCATAACATTCAACCACACTCACGCTGATGTGTAATCTGTGATAGTATTGTGCCCCAAGCTTCTATGATGACTGAGTTTTGTGAAGATAGCCACGTTCCATCTTACCTCGGTGTCGAGAAAGCAGGGCTAATATAAATGCATACCCTGAAGTGTCTCAGCAAGAGTATTTTATGCATGCACACATGCAAACACACTTCAAACCACAGGCATGCTTTTAGATTTGAACCTGCTCATCTTGTTAAGGTGCATAGAGGAGGAAAAAACATGAACTTCCTGACCTCAATCTAGCAAGAAGACAACACACACTTTTCTACTTGCAGCCGCGAGGGCGGTCGCAAACATTACTCATTCCCCATATCCCTTAATTCTAACTTCAAGCTAGATGCCTAATCCAACCTGTATCCCCACCAATAACTTTACCCCTAAGTTAACCTTTAAGTAAGGTTATAGTTAAGGCCTGAATGTCTTATCTGAAATATATTCAGTGCTTATTTTAAACACCAAATAAATCCTGAGATAAAAACTGAGAGCAAAGAAAAATACTTATCTGGGCAGAGACAATGAGGATTTCTACGGGGGCTTAATTTATTACCCCAGGGCTAAAAGGAAGGCTGAGCAGAGGCCAGAGTGAGCTTTTGAAGGCAGGCTGGAGAAGTGAAAATGAGCACGGCTGCTATCTAAAATGAGGGGTTACCCACAAAGGATGGTGGTATTATCAAACTGAAGCACTCTAACGTTCACAAAGACACACACAAACATGCACACACACAACACATGTAATCATAGCTACGAGAAACAGTCCCGTCTTTATCCCTGTCTTTGGCAGCAGGCACTTCCTCAGGATACGGACCCGTTTTGTTTAACTTCAAACACTGCCTCTCCCCAGTTCCTGCCCAGTCGGGTTCCCCTTCACTGTCTCCTCTTCTGCCCCTTAGAATCTCCTAAAATTTGTTTTATTTCCTTTTTACTTCCCTTCCACCATGAAGGAAACAGAGAGCAAAACTGAATCAAGAAGATTGACAAGAGAAAACCTCAGAGGGTTTTTCATCTGCAGTAGACAGTGAGGAACAAAGCTACTGCTGATTTCCGCCTAGTCAAACCAGCTCCAGCCATAAGTTATCCTCACCCCAATACTAACCACACACTTAACCCAAAATTACAATCTGCCAAGCATAACAATCTCCCAAGCCCACCCACAACTCCAGCAAAATCGCTGCCTCAAAGAAGGACAAAGACTACAACTACAACTACTACCTCGGAAGCAGTCAATGCACTGTAATCAGCCAGGTCTCCGGCAACTATTTTGTGGGTGTGTGCACAAAAAGAAATGTTTGATAGTGCACAGGCATATAAACTAAGAGAGGTTGAAAAGAACTTATGAGCAGGTGTTTTAGACTGAAAGAGACAAGACATGTTGCTTGTCAGCTTCCCACATATCCTTTTAACTTCTGCCAATGTTAAGAGTCTTCTTAACAAAACCACCAGATAGCATCGCTGCCTGTGGTTACGTTATCAAGCACAGAAGGTGGGGCAGAAGCCACACGATCTTATCTCGCTTGCTAGGCTGATTTTGTGATGAAGCAGTAAGAGGTATGTACTGTGAGAAATGCAGAAAACCTGAGCATTTTCACTCACTGCTCACCAAAACTGTGGTATGTCTGAAGCTAATTACAGCAGAATGGAAGCTGCTTGTAGAACTTTGCTACTGTGCGCTATGCCAGGCTGTAATTATGATGATTTAAGGGCTGTTAAATGCAATCAGTCTGTCTGAGCGTGATGCAGGCATGTGATCTGTCGCAGTGACACAAACCAGTCTTCATATCTTCATAGTGAATCTGGCTTGGCTAATTCAGCATGGTATCGCAGCTGTTGACATTAGTTGTTCAGCCATTCCTTTCGTTCTAACAATACAAAGGAAACTACTATTCAAATTTATTTAGTGAGTTATCGAAGTTCGCAAATTAATGCACGTATGAAAAAACCCAAAGAAGAAATAGGATTTTTAGCTGTATTTTATTTATTGTAAATGGTAAACATTACTATTTAAATCAACACAGATTGTAGTATGTTAGTAGAAGAATAAATATAAAAAGGTGACACAGCAAAAATTCCCTCAAACATGAATTTGGCACTGCTAGGTAAGAAGCAAAGACACATTCTTTTTAAAAGCACAAAGAATTTGATACAAATTTTCACCTCTGCAGTTGCAGATCAGGTTGGTGGTCCAAATATTTTGAAACAGGGAGCCAGACCAACTATCAAGGGACCACACTTCTCAACGATGGCTTCTGAAACAAGCAATGACCCATTGTCAAGCCACAGATTAAGGAAGGTTTGATACCATAAGCTGCTTTATCAGTAGACTTTGGGTTTTCACTCAAGCTGTAAAACAGCATATCTTTAGCCATAATGCTGCTGGCTTTTTGTCAACATGTCCAATCCACCTGTGTTTTGAAGATCTGAAAAAAGTCAGGGCAAATGGAAAAATCACTCAAGGTACCATATATTACTTTTTGATACCTTATATTACATGCCAACGCCTGAAGAGCCCTCAAAATAAGCTGGAGTATCCCTATGGAGATGTAAGTCTTGTTTCCTTAGTGGACCTGAACATGGATGGATTAATGGATGGACAGATGGATGAAAATACACTTACTTTCAAGTTCAGTAATAAGGGCTCCTTCATACATTTCAGTTGTGATGTCATGCTATGAGAATTGAAATGATTGATAGATCTGAGTTAGATCACAGCAATCTAAGAAAACCTCCGGTTAGCAGATGCATTAATGCATAGCTTAATACCCCAACCAACAAGGTTCAGAATAAATGACAAATTGAAGAAGGCTGAATGTTTTTAAATTTTCTTGCAGAGGTGGCCTTTACTGACAAGAATTAGAAGAAATGGACAGAGCGAGAAGGAGGGAGGACGTGCAGCAAAAATCTCAAGTTTGGAAATGGATTTCAAGGATGGATGCATTGAGGACTAATATGCTCCATATCTGGGGGACTCATACCACTAGGGCCAAGCGCCACCCGCTGTGGTAAGCTGTGTTATTGACAAGAGTTTTGTTTATGGAAAATTTGCACACAATTATTATTGTACCATAAAACCCCATGCAGAGGCAAAAAGACCAGTAATTAGTTTTAAAAAGTGAATTCCCTCTAAATCCAAGCAGCATGTGAGGCCTTTTAAACTCCAGATCAAGCCAGAAGGGATTTGAGTTGACGATTGCTGTCTTGGCCCTTAGGCTTGTAAAACCAAGGGGATCTGTTGGAGCTATATAAAAGCTATGAGGCCTCGGTCCTACTAGGACAGCTACACACTGAAGTAGCATGACCTCTTCAATCTAAACATTAGACTTCACCACCTGCTCATGACACTCTGGTGAGTTTGGATTGTAAAAAGCCTTTGATCTATTGTCTGTTTTTGGATGTGCAGCATGCAGCATCATAAAAAAATTTTCCAGAGCGCTGTCATCCAACAAATCTGGGCTCTAAGAAAAGTCAACCTGAAAGTAAACATTGCCTTCAAGCGGATGATGCAAATGAACTGCATGACTTTTTACTCCTCCATAAATGTTTTTAACAGTTGCAGACCTTTTAAATTTAACTGAAAATACACAAATTTTCAAAGTAACACTCAGATTTAGATGTATTTTCTGTTCAGTGAGGCAGAAAGTTCCTTCTGTGTTTTTTGGCTCTACTCCCGGTGAAATTAGATTGAAAAATGAGGAGAGACAGCCGGCTACCTGTTATCAATTCAAATATTTTCCTTTCACATACCCAGAGTTTAACTTCAACAAATGACTGCAGATTAAATTAACTAAAATAACTCAAATCGTCTTGCTTTTGGAGATGATGGTCTTGCAGGTCACCAGTTGTTGAGAGGTCAAAGGTTTAAAGTTTGCTATTCGAGAACCAACAAATCTGTCAGACAATAGCTAAAACATATGAACATCATGCAAATAATGTTCCAAAAAAGGATGTCAAAATATTATTCAATGAAAAACCAGGGCGTTGCATTTTTTTTTTTTTTAATTGGCTAAATCCAAAAGATTTTGAATAAACTGTTAGCTTACTTAAATTTATAAAAAGCTAAAATATAAACCACTATTAAATATTCTCCTAACTAAATTTTATGCCTCAGCCTTAAACTGCAGTAAATAATTATTCTAAGTTTGCAGGGGAGCCCTGCAACACCCCTCATTAACTCTAAATTACCCTGAACAGTAAATGAAAGGATAGCAGAGACAAAGAGGCACCTTGATCCCATCCTGCTGTGCCATACCTCCTTATTGTGCTGTTAGCACAAAGCTGTGCTGTGGCACAGGTCCATAAAGTATGACGTTCCTTGCATATGCAGGGTTTAATTTTTAGCTTATCTTTGCATAGCAGGAGTTCCCAAAATTGACATTCAAACATTCAAATTAGATAGGATTCAGAACAACAAGCGAAGAGTAAATCCTTTCTGCCGAATTAGCTTAGAACTAATAAAACACTCTGTGAAAGAAATGACAGAGTGGCAGTACATTAAGCTGCTGTACTTTTGACTGAAGACTGCTAAAATGCACCAAGATAATATGAAATCTAAGTAAATAGCACTGTCTGTCATCAAGCAAGTATCTAAAATTTGGCTTATTTAATCGCAATTTTTTAATTAATTTTAAGTTATTTTGGAAAGCTCTTAAAATTTCATCTGTCAACTAGATGTATGTCTTAAACAATATTTTTCATTTGAAAACAAGGAAAGTCTATTTTGCAAAATAAAATTCTAAATACATTAAATTAAAATTCACACCACATTTGGTCAGTATTAAATTGTCTATAATTTTGTAAAAAAGAGTAATTTTCTTACTTCATAAACTAAGCCCTTTGCTGTGATCATTGTAAGTATTATTTAAAAACCGATACTACTTCACATGTCTCCTCCATAAAAAGTGGACTTGATCCAGACTGATTTGCTTCTCAGTTGGGATCTAAATCAGAGTTTAAACTTTGAGTATCGCTGCTGCGATACTCAAAGTTAAACAACTTGCTTCTATCTGAAACCATTGATGAGCGCCATTTCCTTCAAGATTTTTGATTTAAACTGTGCTAAACGGGGAAGGCAGATTACACTAACTCACAATATAAACTGATTCCCCTTCTGTGATGATTTGAGCATATATCAGCACTGTGCAACTTCACCATCTTCTATAATGGCATTATTTTTACAGCTGTAAATACGGCAGGTAGCTATGTGATGCATCGTGAATAGTGAGTGATTTTAGTGTACGTTAAACTGTAGGATAAATTGCAAGACAATAACAAACGAAAAGCATCCTGCACACAAAAATCAGACTTTGATTTCAGCAACAACACAAAACACCATGAAGTGATTGATTCGAAGAAGCAAAACCCCAGCCACAGTGGAACACCACATCTTGTATCACTTCAAACTTTTACTAAATTATGCTTTTTTTGCTGCCGTGTGATATTTAGCCACATGAGGATTTGAACCACAGAACATTAGATTTACACTGTCAACTCGCCAACCAATCAGAGAACAAGTTCCAGTGGGCTTATTTAGCACGTTTTATAAGACAGAGTCTGCGGTGCTGCTAGTGATTCCAGCTAATAAAAAACCATCAGGGGCCTTCCTGTTTTGTCTTCTCTGTGCTGCAAAAGCTGACAATCATTCAGGCCTGAAACATTTTGCCGTGTTTTCTTTACCTCACCAATCAAGGCTAAACTCTACCTGGAATACTCTTCTCTAAGGGCTTCAGTGAGAGCATAAAATATAACAAATAAAATGGAAAAAACTTTATCATTCAAGGTTTGGTTTTGTGATGATGGAAAAACAGCCCCAGAAAGTCATTACTTTCCAAAGTACTGGGGAATATAACGAGGCAAGCTTACAAATAAATATGGCAAGAACAGGCAGAATGAACACATCTGAAACCACTTTTCAGAATATTTTAGGGTAAAACAATGAAAGAGAGCTAAAATGAACTAATCTAATCAACTCATATTGGATTGATCCTTATTAAATAATTGATTTGCCTTTAAGGGCTAAATAGGGTTAAAAGTGTCTAATGCCCTTCTAATTTCCTTCTACGCTGTTGGATTTGTATAAAAGGGAGGATATTTTGATTAGATAGTCCTAATGTTTTTGTTTGACATTTAAATTTCCCTTGGGAACTCATCAAGATCCAAAGATAGCCACAGATGTAAAAATGACTTTTTATCTTAAAGGTTTATCATTGTTTGGCAACATCTGATTTGAAGCATAAAATACATGTTTGCACAATTTACATTTGGCACCTAAATGTGACTCAAACAAATACAATCAGATAACTCTTAACCACATTAAAATCATCTTTTATGTGTAATCAAGCATTCATGCATTGATTACATTGCTCCAAATCCGCCGGGATGGTTTAAATTACAACACAGTGGAGTTAAGTCATGTATTTTTAAGTTGTGCTGTGGATCCAGCAAAAAAAAAAAAGCCCAAATGAAACAGATTATATTGAACAATAACTGACAATTGATGCAGTTATGACTTATGATATTTTATTACTCTATCCCCAGGTAACACAGTGATTATATATTTAGCTTTATCTGAATCAACTCATTAAAGAAGTTAGAATAAACACTGATTGCAGGAAGCACAGTTGTAAACCAGGCTAATGACAACAGAGCAAGTTCACCATTAACAAAAACTAGCAAGAATATGTTGGGCTTCACCATGGAGACAACAATACTACACAACCAGACAGGACACACAAGAAAGAGCTACAAATACTGACTGGTACATGATTAAGAGTACATTTTAAATTTCAGCTGCTTTTCAAGCTCCTTCTGACTGAGATTCCTATTTGTTACAATCCTGATTATATTTGCATACACTGGCTGCCCAAACCCAGCCAGTGGGTTTGGGCAGCCAAACGACTGCTGGCTGCCCAGCAACCTTTGACCACCAATCAAAAGTACACATAGTGTTGGGTGAAAGAAAGGTCAAAACAAGTAGTTATACAGAAAACACAACTGTAAGTATATGTGTTCTTCTAATTAAAATGCTCAAATAGCAAGTCCACTATTTTTTTTCTATCATAAAACAACCGATGTTAGTGATACAGAGCACATTAATAGGATATATGGAGGTTCTCATGCCAAAATTAAACTATGTCACCTTGTTAATTACAAACATCCATTTTCTGTTCACCCTTTGTCCCTTAATGGGGTCGGGAGGGTTGCTGGTGCCCATCTCCAGCTACGTTCTGGGTGAGAGGCGGGGTCACCCTGGACAGGTCACCAGTCTGTCGCAGGGCAACACAGAGACACACAGGACAAACAACAATGCACTCACACACTCACACCTAGGGACAATTTGGAGAGGCCAATCAACCTGACAGTCATGTTTTTGGACTGTGGGA
>CAEGAE010061082.1:0-105054 GCA_903067095.1 Girardinus metallicus | reverse complement strand
CTAACGCTATAGCCACCGGAAATTGTCAAACCCCACATCCGCTTTAAAACGCGGAAGCGTGAAAAAGGTCTATTCAGTCTCAATCTTGATTAATCAGGCAGTGTGATCAGAGAGACGGTTAAAAGTCCCTAAAGGCCAACCTTGCTGTGTATTTCTGGCAGTCTGGTTGGCAAGTTGCCTTACGTTGGTTCAGTCGAGGCTTTTCAAACAGCAGTGATTAGTATTCATGTCAAACTAGCTGCTCATTTCACAGAGCTGTCAGCACCTCTGATAGTTCATCATGACCTACTTCCCCCCCCATGTGTCTCTCCGGCAGTCTGTCGATCTGTCTGTCAGCCTGCTGACAGTGATGAGGTGATGAACAAGGAACACCAGGAGGAACAAACGAGGACGGCAACTTTCCTCCCGACTCCTTCGCGCAAACAAACTTGCAGAAGGGTAAAGAGATTGCTTATGGAGTCGGAAAGTTGAGCTGTTGAGGATAATGACGCTCTCTGATCTCTCCATCAGCGCGTCGTGATAACTGAGCAGACCGAAATAGCTGTCATTATTTATGCCGAGCATTAAATATGCAGTTTGTCTTCATGACTGCTCAACTTTTAATGCAAGGTCACATAGTTACTCTGAGAAGTTTGTCTCATTAGGGACATTTTTCAGCACTTAAAAGTAAAGCAAATAAGTGCAGCTTTTGGGTATTTTGGAACAAAAAGGTAAAGTGGTTTCAAATATTTCACTCCATTGCAGGAGTTATTATATACGCATATCTTTACAGTGGAATGATTACATAGCATACAGACTATCATAAACAAGAAACAGACAGAACGCTGGTGTCACCGTGCAAAGCGGGTGTAACAAAGGATGTCCAGTCAAACGCTGTCCGGAGAAAACTTCTATGGTCGTACAAGTCAAGCACCACTTTCACAAAACGACTTGTGTATTATGCTTGCATTGAGGAGACATAAAAAGTATTTGTAAGTCACTAATCAAGGCAATAATAACCTAATAGCTTTCAAAAATCAGGGCAGCTTTGCAGAAATGAAGGTGAAAAACATCCGTAACATTTAAAACCTTTTTTAGGCACCGTTTATACGGAGCCACTCTTCAGTCAGACCGTAACATTTTTTTTTTCTTTACATGACACCAGTATTTTTTAAAACGAGGTCTCAGAGTGAAACTTTTTTTGCAGCATTAAAGTGAACATGCACAGAATACACGGCTGTAGGGTTTATTCTACAGAGAACAACAAAAACAATGGCGGATACGTTGTGCTGTGTTGTGCTACTTAACCTGTTCAGTTTAGCACATTTTCTGATGAGCATATGTGTTACATTAGTACTTTGTTCATGGGTGATGGGTTACTGTTTAAAATGAGGTAAAAGCAAAGGGTCAAAAGCGAACACATGATCAACAAGATGCTAAAATCACAGTGTCATCTAGTGGCCTGGCATGACAACTACAGCTGACTTGAAGTGTGCAAGTGGTGCCATCTAAATGTAAAACTTATCCCCAATAAACATCCGATACTACAGGCACTTGCATGTAAACATAGCTTTAGTTTTGTTCTATTTTCAAGCACATTTGGTCATTGGAGAACAAAACTTTGCTGATGGTCAGTGATCTCTACTGTCTTAGATCTGTTCTGCGTGACTTGTAGTGTATTTTTGTCAAGGAGTTATTTATGTAAAGCATGCGATGCTTTACACAATGTATCTGTGTGTTTTTATTTTAAATTTAAACACTTGAGCTGCAACCCTGGTAACTCTCTTACTTGTTAGCTTAATGCGGAAGCTGCATCTCAATCCTGCCTTAAATTATTTTCTAAAAAGGGTCAAATTGAAAAAAAGAAATTCAATATTAACAACATTCTTGCTAACAGTGAGTGTGAGGAAACTTCTTTCTTCTTTTCAAACTTCAACATGAAATTTTTTGTTGTGATTTTTTTTACTCTAATCCTCCACCTTCCTACTTCCTCCCAGCCCATGACGCAGCCTAATGAACAGAATCAAACTCCTGTCTCCATCAGTAGATACTGTCATTAATGGCCCAATCAGGAAATTAGGAGAATACATCACTAATAGGCCTTCAGTAATTAACCACTGACGTCTTTATTTTTGGGTAATAGCAGACCAGGATAAAAGTAATTGTATCCCTTTCTAGATTAGTTAGAAATCCTGGCTCCAATAAGCCAATTAAACAGCAAACACGAGGAGAGGCTGGGGGACATGACAACGACTTAATGGGCTGCGTATGTTGTTTTCAACAGAAGTATTTGATTAGGGCACTCTTGTTAATGTGCCATTCAAGATCTGCTACTGCCACTTGGAACTCGGAGCCACTTAGGCTGAATCACAACAATTACATCGAGTCAACAACAAAACTGCCACGGCCCCCGTCTGAAAGCACATTAGCAGAGAGAAAGTCTGACGGTAATTAAATGGAGATGTCAAAATGATTTCTGGGCATGTTTCTACAATTTTTCTGATACAATAACATGTTGGCTAGAATTTGTTTTTAGTTACGCTTTTGGACGTGGCTGTGAGTTTACAGCGGAGGCAGTTCCATTCAGTGAAGTCCTGAATAAATAAACTAGAATGTACGTTTTGGATTTAAAGGGTTGCTAAAAATAGACCAATGCTGTTACACCACTGCGCCCCTCACATGCCTAAATTACACTTATTTTTGTGGGGGAGGAAAAAGGCAGAGAACGTTTATAATGTTGTAACAAATAGAGAGTCTGCCAATGAACTGGACTGGCAATAGTCAGAAATCCTTGCCAAACATAATAGAGCTGTTTGTAACTTCATTTCCCGCGAGTCTGCCCCATTTATCTGCCACTGTTGCCCCCACTGCTGTACAATTCCCTGAAGCTCACTGCACTCCAGACTCTTCCAGCTTTCAGCTAAACATCTGCTCATTACGTCCAACATACAGAGAAGCAAAGAGGAGGGGAGGCAGCAAGGGCATGCCACCTCAAAACTGGTTCGCTTTAACACAAGGCTGGTCAAACTGAATTGATCAGCCTCGGATAACTAACAGTCAACTATTAGTTATCCGTAATAGCTAACTATTGTGGATTGGTATGTAGTCTGCAGGTGTGCAATGTAATAATTTACAGGTATTGAACTAAAAATGAACACACTTGTATCCAGTCATTCAGTCAGATCTTACCTTTCTTCAGCTGGATGTAGAAGCTGCGTCCTTTTTTCTTTAGGTAGGAGCTGTTGGACGGAGTTGTGCTTATTCTGCGCTGCAGGGAGGGGGAAGGGGCCGAGGGGGTCCTGGAGATTATGGGGTGAGGTACGGCATGGGGTAAGGTGGCAAACCGCCGACTTGGTTCTGGGGTGCTTCCTGCCAGAGGACCTTGGTGACTGCAGGAGGAATAAAGAGTTCATTTCTGTCAGTGAAAACCATTAAACAATTTCTAGTCAATTATTGTTCAAAGGAAAGGAAAACTTTTCAACAAAGATGTAGAAAACCAAGGTGACGAGGCTAATGTTCACATTTCTCATCTGGTTGCGATTGACATGATTCCATTGCGCAACGCTTATGTTCTAAAATATTTAGACTTAGAACCAGATTTAACAGATTTCATAGGAAATAAATTAATAATTAGTTCATACAGATTACATGAGTGGTTTGGGAATACCAGTTAATTGTATTTAGAATTTCTTGAAATGCATTTTTTTGCACTAAGAGTCTTATTTGAAACAGAAAATTGAACTGTGAGATGTTTTGCTTTAAACTGTAGTTGTAGCAGCAGTTTTTTTTTTTACTTTTATTTTTCAGTTTGTTTCCTCGATTGTTTCTTTCTCTGACCGGTCCTCTGCAGTGTCTGTTCAGCCGCTACGTTTGTCTGTGCTTCACTTATTAAATGGTCAGAAACAAATACCAGCATCTTCATGATCATTTTTGAAGCTCCTGTCTCTACACCCTACACAGAAAACAATTATTTTGTGTGGAATAACTTAGGACGCCATTGATTTTCCTGTATAAAGCAGAACCAGAGGACCCAACATTTAAAGTGCTTCTGATCAAAGTACCTAAAAGTAAAGTATTTAACAGTTTTCACTTAACCTGCCATAAAGTTCTTGCTTTGTACAGCATTTCACTTTTATATCAGACAGTAACTCCAAACAGAAGCACTATGTGTGTTTTGGTTCCACCATGTTTCTCGCGTGTATAATCATCGACTTCTCAGAAAATGACCGTCAAATGACCATAAAATGAAAATGTTATGACGGTTAAATGATTCATTAAACACATTTCTAAAGTACAGAGGCATTTTTGAGATCAGAGCCATTAGCGTCAGCCTCCGGGACAGACTGGACCTGGATTTACACTAAAATGAAAACGTTGAGAGAGTTAAAGGCTGCTGGGAAAATATTAAGCACATTTAACCCCATATAAAATTCTGAACTAGCCTTTCAACAAGATGAAAACATGACTTTTCTGTTTTAACATAGCACGTTTAAACTTGGATTCGACATCATTGGACAGTCAATAACTGTTGCGATGAAATCTGCGATAATTCATCGCAATTAGATCTATTGAACATTTTTATTAGAGTTTTTTTATTTAATTCCGTTCTTGGTGTCACACTTATGTGTACTGAATTAAGGCAGAGCGTAAGACTCACTCGTGGTTGACAGCCTCGTGTTGGCCAGATCTGGATGGCGTCCCTGCATCCAGACTCGACCGGTCTCCTGGATGCTGGGAGTCTTGGCTAAAGCGGACCCTGGTTGACTGGGGTGAGCTGAGCTCGTTCTGGGCCGAAAGTATTTCATACTGTCTCTTCATGGAGGCAGGAACCACATGGAAAAGAATGACCGGGCAACGCATCGCCTGCCTGAAAATGTTCTGAGCTCTGGAAGAAGAGGTAGACAGAAATACATTAACTTTAACATGATAAGAGGTACTGTTGGGCTTTGCTGATATACAGAGATATATAGAGAAAGCTGCAGTGTGTTGTATGTTGAAGAGTGATGCAGAGAGTTGAGAGTAGCACAGCTAATCACGGGGGGGACTTTTATATAGCAGTAGAAGACAGACATTACATTATCTGTAATAACCAGCATCAGCACATGCCGGGTGAAGAGTGCATCAGTGATGAATGATTACCCAGAATTCCCTCTGTTCAAAGTTCACTCGAATGAGAGTTCCACTTTATAATCTGCGTGAGTCTCTGATTTGAGAGGACGAGCATTGGCTCAACAAACCGAGCAGAGAAGATGAATTGGGCACGGCGGAGGATGTGCAGAAAATTAAACCACAGAGTAAGCAAGCACAAATTGTTCTTTGCAAACAAAACATAACAATAAAAACACACAGGTGGACACGACGCATGATCAGTGAGATAAGTAAGTCAAATGAGTTCAGACAGAATCTCAGTTTTACACACAAAGGTAACCGTCTTGTCAGGTTTATCAGTAATTCCTGGTGCAGGGTGTCTGCAAGTTTCAGCAAGTCAAATTTAAGACTTTTTAAAACCTTCTTAATGCCACCTTGAAAGAAATTTAAGACAAAAGAAACAGATGTAGCAGATGGTTGGGAGATCCTGCTGTATTACAATCAAGATTAGCATAAATTATGACATTTCTGGGGTCGTTTGTGGCTCTTGGGAGGGGTTTTGGGCAGCCCACACCGAATAGCTTTAACGTTTCTTGCACAGCATGCACCTACCATCGTAAGAGTTGGTAACGAAAGTGAGTCAGTAGCAAAAACGAACATTGCCTAGTCAACTGGTGATAAATTTGCACTTAACCATGCTAGATGCAAAAAAAAAAAAAAAAAAAAACGCTAGCTCGTTTGCCAGCTAGCAAGAGTATATCAGCAGATACAGACTAAATGCCAAGGCAAAATTTCAGCCCTATGATTAACGCATTTGAGGTCAACTTACATTTTTAAAAATAAATTCAAGACATTTTAAGGCATTTATTTTAGATATATGAAATTAATTCTTTTTAAGGACAAGTGGTCATCCTGTTTATTCACAGGCCTTTATGGAAGAGTGGGAAGAAGGAAGACTTTGCTGAAATAAAGCAAAAACCTCACCTTTAAAGTTTGGCAATAGCCTTGTAAGAGACAAAGCAAGCAAAAAGCAACAAATTAATCACAAAATTTTATCCACTCTGACAAATAACCCATTTTATTTTTGGATTTGGTTGTTGTGTTTTGTTTTGGATATTTAAAATATTTTCCACTTCCAGAGTCAAGTGTTCTCTACAAAATAAAATTGGAGGGAAGGGGGAAACTTTCATTGTTATATCTTTATCAATATATATTACTTGACAATGACCTCAAAAAAACAATATTATGGTTTATAGCAATAATTAGTGGGAAAATCATATGGCAAAACTTCTATGTGCGGCACACTTCTGATATTTATGTGTAAAAAAAAATTGGAATGTTTCATTTTTCATTCGATTTCATGTTCAAAACCTTTGTGTGGGTATGTCACATAAAATCCTTTGATTCAGAGACTAAATGATGAGTTATTTTATGTTTGTGAAATCCTTAAACTTCTGTAGATGGATGGTTTATCGGAATAACTGCGCAAGGTTCACTGGATTTGTTTGAACTTTTTTTAAAAGTAGTTGGCTTGCATTGGGAAAGTTGCTGGTCCAATTCCAGGTTTCGCTATGTCACAGACAGGTGTTCCCTTGGGCAATACACTTAGCTTGATGTTGCCTGCTGATTTGTGTATGAGTTTGTGAAAATTATGATCCTTATTGTAAAAACATTTTCTGTGGTTCATGTGACTAGAAAAGCTCTATTTAACAATCTGTTTACCATTTTAAATAAACAGAAGTTTCAGGTTAGCAACAAAAACACAAAGATGTTTAGCAAAGCAACTTAGGAAAGAGCCAAGCATTGGCATAGGGGGCCAGTGTACCTGCGAAGCATAATTTGATCACTGAATGCAGATATTTAGACCTCCCATAACCCCGACAGCAACACCATACCTAACCTGCCGTAATTACAAGTGCTTAAAAATGCTTTGAGTTCGTTATTCATGCAATGTCACAAAGGCAAACGCCTGAATGCAGCACCAAAGCCTCTTCTGCAGGATTTGGACTCTTTCACGTCTTTATTCTTATGGTAATTTACAAAAATCAGTCACAAACTCACACTGAGTGCTGATGGCTGGATAAGTAGGTGTGTGCCTGCGTGTGCGCATAACGCATGTGTTTATAACCAAATGTTCCCACACGCTCATATACGCTACCGTCGCTCTAGCAATCAACCTCTGCGCGAGCCTGATTGAATAATAAATTACCCCCATCAACGCATCATTACATTCAGTTAGATTAAGCTCCTCAAAATATTTACCCATGCAAAACAATCCAAGAAGATTAGACTATCACTTTAAATTGTCACTCTCTGTGGCACGCAATCATGACAGAGCAGGGAGGGGAGGAAAGTTTAGCTCCATTGTCGTTTTCATGCAGAATCACCCAAAACACGGGCATGTTGGTGATTGGATGGGATGCTGCGTAACATGAGTGTCTTGTGGATTTGATTTATTTAAGCCTCTTTCACAGTAGAGCAAGTCTGGAGGGACTAACAATAGCGCTGAAGATTTTGTAGAACCACCTTTCACTGCAATTAAAGCTGTATGTCTGTTGGGTTATGTTGCTACCAACTTTGAACTGCTTAATAGCACAATCTGCCAAATCGTTTGCATTCAGTCAAATTGGGTAGAGTGCGTGTGTGTGTGTGTGAAAACACCAATTTTCAACTCCGCCAAAGAGTTCCAGATGGAATTTAAGTTTGAATATTAACTACGGATGTGTTCAAAAAGTAGGCAAATATGACCGAAATACAATTTTTTTCCCATATGCCACCAACTTCAGTTTCTCCACCTTGTTTCACATGGGAAACTTTAAGGGAGAGTTTTTAAGGTTTCCTTTCAGTAAGGCCGTTCTTCGTATCAATCTTCCGTAAAGGTGTCTTCAGACAGTCTTGGTCTATAATCTTGGTAGCAATCCAGTTGTTATGAATATTCTCTTTCTGTACAATTAAAAGTTCTAAAATCTCCTATACCTTAGCCTTCATTAGACAAAAATCTGTTCCATTGGCTTCTGAGAAGAAATAGAGAAGAAGTGAACCCCAAGGACGCCGAGCTCCTGGGTGTCATTGAATCCATGTGTCAGCACAAGTTTAAGTATGTGAGTCCACACATTCAGCCTTGTGTGAGTGAGAGCGAAGGTGGCTTTGGGTAAATGGAAGTGGAGGAGTGCCAGCCTTATATCTTCCTCCCACTTTAGTAAATGAAGGGCAGCAATGAATCGCTGGAAATGGATCCAGAGGAGAACGCGGGCAGTGTTAGATCAGAGGCCGAAGCAGCGCCGAGGCACCGCAGGTCAACGAGAGCCATTACAGCGAGTCCAACAAGTCGGCAATATCTCCAGCTTTACCGCGGCTTTGCATTGTGCCGTTCGACAGCGACGCTGTTCACTCACCAGCTACAGGATGATAATAAGGAAGGTGTGTGTTTAAACATTTGAAGGCAGAACAGCACTGATAAAACGAGGGGGGGGGGAGAAAAGTGTTCGGAACTCAACAATTAAGAGGTCACGAGCGCCAATTAAAGCCAGTGAGCATTCGTCTTGTGTGCTGCTGCACTACATGCGTGCTACACCCATCGCTATCAGCAGCTTACTGTTCGAAGCGCAGGTTGCGAATGTCTTCCTGATTAATCCTGACGATGCAGTCGTTTTCCTGGAAGAGACGCTCGTGCTCAGCTTTTCCTCCGGGCTCCAAACGCTTCACCAGCAAGCCCTGAGTCCTGCAAATGAGCACATTACAGATTAGTACCTAATGGATATCCTTTAAATATTAAGGAATAGGGCGATTATAAAATGCAAGTCAACAGATTTTGCAGCTGACTCAACCTATGTCAGGGTAATAGCATACACAAGTCAAAACGTTACTTAGTTTCAGGTATGTAATGGAGATTTTCAATATTTTAAGACAAATTTATGTCTTAATAGCAGAAAGTACTGCAGGTTTTTATGTTTGTGAATTATTATGAAACTTATCTTTAATGCCTGAATTTTTTTCTAAAGAACTTCAATGTATTTTATCGGGATTTTCTGAGTGAAATGAGTGAAGCATGCTGACTCAACATTTTGTAGCACAACGTTTAGCTGTGAAAACGGCTCCAGGTGTTTTTTGGGTTACGTCTGTACCATGATAGATTCAAACATTGAATTCTTCACCCTGTTTTCACCCCACGCCCTCTCAAAAAAAAAAAAAAAAAAAAAAAAACATATATAAAAAAAAAAAAATCAGATTGAAAATGTGTGTGGACTTACATTCCGTCACCTTCCTAAAATAATGGCCTATGTCATTTTTTCCAAAAAAGATTTTGGCAAAAATGTTATCTCTTTTTTGCAAAAAGGAGATTAAGCCAAAAAAACAAAAAGACTATTTTCTGAAGGTGATGATTTTTAACACATATCTTATATATCTCTATACTTAAGCTCTATGCTTAATAATCAAAAATTTGCCCAATTTGATCCCTGGTTGGATGTGCATGTTTGTTGTTTTGCTGGAAGGTGAATTTTTACCTCTGTCTCACTTTCCCTGCAGAAAACAGGTTTTCTTCCACGATTGTTCTGTATTCAGCTCGCCTAAATGTTTCCATCTACTCTTAACTGCCTCTTTGGTCCTTCAGTTTGAAAGTGTGACTCTGCCACCACCATGTTTCACAGTGGGGAAACATGTTCGGTTTGATGCTGTGTTCATTTCACACATCATACGTCGCAGTTAGGACGCAGGCTGAAAAGTTTAGCATTTCATTTAGGGCGATCAGAGTAAAGAGATCGGAATACAAAATACAGAAAATGCTTCAAAAAAAAAAAAAAAAAGAGAGAATTTCTGCTCCTTTTCACAACTATGCACTTTGTGTCAGTGTATCACATAATTTTTAAAAAAAGGTAATTTTTGTTTTAATGGGACAAAATGAAAAAAAGTAAGGGTTTTGAATATGTAAATAGACTAACAAGGATACTTTTACCCATACTTAGTGACAGGAAAATTATACATTTCATATTTTAGGCTCGAGCAAAATTTTATCGAGATCTCTAAAAACGCTTCAGCTGGAGCTTGATTCTCAGCTCCTGTCTGTCTTTTCCTCTTCCTTTCTTTATATGTGTTCAGGTCTGAGACAGTGACAGGCAGGTTTGTCTGAAATAATCCAAACCACAAACTAGGAGATCATCTTTGGCTTTGAGGGAAATGCTACAGCTTCTTTCCCTGGAGCTTAAAGGCAAGAGCTCGCAGTGTGAACTAAATACCCAGAGAGTTTTACTGCAGTGCCATCTCAGCAATCCCTTAAAAAAAAAAAAAAAAAAAAAGACCTTTACCTTCAAATACTTCCTCCTTTTATTGCTCTTGGAATAAATACATCCGTCTGCACCTTTGGGCTTTTTCTGGGCTCTACTGATAACTCCAGCTAATGTGAAATTGACTGGAAGGCCTGAGGTTGTTTTATTTTTGTTTTGTTCTGTTGATGCCTTTCGATTAAACTGAACATTGATAAAATACCCGGTGAAAAACAATGACGCATTCATCTAAAAAAAGAATAAAAAGTAATCAACTAACGCCGCTGTGAACCTTCGGACGAGTCGGCATTGTTTCAGTTGCGAGCCTGGTTCACGGTGGACGTCAAGTGTAGATTTAAAGAGCTCTTTAGCATTTGAGTCAAACAGGACCACTTTCAGAACATTACAGTAATTGGCCGCATAACGTGGACATCCACGCTCACGCCACGGACTCGTCTCAGCCGATCAGCGGGGGGTAAACGGTTCAGCCACAAATTGAAACAAGGATCAACCAATGGCCTGCCTCTCTCTCCCTCCACCCCCTCGCCGTCTTACCCTTAAGATGCCGCATCATCTTAAGGCTGCTGCGCTCGGAGTAATTGCAGGAACCGTTGAGGCAGACTTTGTTTTATTTCCAGGCTGTCAACTTGGAAACAAAAGAGTTTCCCTGCAGAGATTACAGCGTGGACGCACTCAAGATGACTGTTGATCCGCTAACAGGGAGTTTTAAGTCGATCGGCGATCGGTATTCAAAGCTCCAGCAGGCGACGGCGGGGATAAAGCAGCATCTTATAGAGATTTATGGAAGATGATTTTATGTAAGCACTGCTATTCTGTTGACTATGTAACGCAGAATGTACATTGTAGCAATTCCTTCACGTCTCTGTGGGGTATTTTATAATCTCATCAGTGATTTTCAGAAATTTCCAAAGCAAATTTGAACAAAGTCTTAGAATCTCGAGCTGTTTCCACTGAAAATCTCAACTTAAAATGTCACAATCTGCATCTTCGTCTGTGCTAGAAGGCCAAGTTTCCCCATTTGCGTCTCTTACAAATCTCCAATGATGTGCGTACATCTTACTACTGCTAGGCCCCACTTCCAAGACAATATGAATCTGTATCCAACAACAGCAATTCACGTTTTACATCGTCTCGCGGATTGGCAGTAATCTGAAGGAGGCCACCTGCTCTCATCAACAGCCGTTAATCAAATAATACTCCAATCAAGATCATTTCTGCACGGCAATTATGTCCTCGATTTGTTTACAATCGAAACTGGTCATGGAATTAGGAGATCATTAGGCACAAATTCGTCTGGAAGAGGCGTGCGGGTTTGTGTAAAGCGACAATTTATGTGTGTGGATGTCTGACGGTTTGCATGGGGAAAGACAGACGGCTTGATTCCCTGCAGGGAAAACAACTCCACAGGTCCATATTTCTCACAAAGTGATTGGATGTAAGTTCATTTTCAGGTGAGGATCGGTGCATCTGGATATGTGTGTATAAGAGAGATACTGTCAGCTGGAGTGACAGAGTCTCTAAGCTCTTTCCTGCAGCTGTCTCCTCCCCACCCACCACCCCGGATCTCGTTTTATGTCAGTGCAGTGGAGCAGAATGTGGACAGCCGACGCAGGAGTGCCCACAGTTCCTTGTTTGTTGCCTGTCTGTTTTTTTTCTTTCTTTTTTTTTCCCCCCCGCTTGCTGTCTGACCCCTCTGGCCCTGGTCTAGACACTAATGACAGCCCACTGAGCTTAATGCCTCCTGTCCTAGCATACAGCAAACAGGAAAGAACTGGGCCAGCCCATTAGCATCAACCCACTGGCTAGACGAAAGTCTTATTATGGCTGAAATTAATTGAAGTCTGTGGTGGCTATTAGTATCAAGCTAAAGCTGATGGAAAGGAGACCAATACAATGACTTTACTGGAATTCAAGGGGAGCTTTGAGGGATAATTAGTCTGTCAAGGTGGATATGGACTTTATTCAAGCAATATTGCTCACGATTTTGAACGCTTCTATTTTTAAACGCAGGTTATCCGCCCTTTCTGGCCGAGAGAAACTCTGAGTGTCAGAGCTGCGGGGTGAGTTAGCAAGAAGTCAGAGCTAAATATAGCTTTCTGACATGTGCTAATAAACAGCAACAAGATTACCGTCTCCAGTGCTCAATGACAGCCAGTGGTACCCCCACCGCCACCCCCTCAGATGTCCTCCCAGTTCTTCCCCATGCCCTGTCTTTGCCCCTCGTCCTTCTTCCCCAGTGCTGAGTAGCCACATTCACCTTGGAGGTGGGCCAGTCTGTTGGCATTCAGCAGGGGTCTGTGTTTTACACAGGCTTTTAGTTTGATTACATCTGGACACTTTCTTGTGTCCTTTAGATTATTTTTTTCTTTTTTTTAAGGAAAAACCATAAACTGAAATTCATTCCTTTTCTCCCCCGCTCTTTCTATAAGCAACAGTCATCAGTTAAAAGTTAGGTAAAAGAAAATGGCCGGAATCACTTTTGATGCAGTTGTGACGGGAAACGGGGTTTTTAAAGTACCGACTTTCGACAACTTCAGAAAGCTGCAGTGATGGAAATAAACCTACTTGCACTTTATTTTTTATCTAGCCATGTACTTTTAAGCTTGTCGAACTAAACAATAAATCAGTTAATCGTGTGATAACTAAAAACGAGTTCATTATTTTTTTATTTGAGTGATTTATCATTTTTCTATTTTCTTACTAAGAGTGGTCTTCAGTATTTGTCTCAATTATCCCTTTTTTGAAAGGCAATTTTGTTTACTTGTTTTGGTTGTCGTGTTCATTTGCTCTTTGATAATTATTAGCTAAATTAATTAGGAAGAAATTGAACATTACTTCCACTCTCAGTTTCAAGCAATCGGAATGCTGGGGTGAGTAAATCTTCGTCAGTGCAGTCAGAAAGTCTGCATAATGTAGCATGAGATTATTTAATGGTGTTATGTCATTGCTGAAATATCTGATTAGCAGCAGCATAATTTCCACTGTAATAAATGTTTCAACATTTCTAAAAGAGTTTTTACTGAAGATCAAACTTCATCTTAGTACCTTTCTAAAAAATAATGGCCTAGGTAATATTTGGCCAAAAGTGAGTTGTTTTTTTTTTGTTTTGTTTTTTTGCCAAAGTTATCTTTTGGCAAAAAGAGAGGAGACACACAAAAGTGTGACAGGGACACACTTGTGATTAGAAGCTGTGAATTTCCAAGTCATAAAATAATTCTAAACCTGCTTTGTCAATCTGCTCATACTATGTACGTATGTCTGTATATATGTTAATGTTTATATATTTATGCAACTTCATACCACTTCTGCAGTACTTGTCAAAAGAAATCTTTCGTCAGTGTGACACTAAAATAAAACCTGATTCTGATTCCAATAGCATTGATAAGCATGAACATGTTTTCACAGAGACGTACCCTTGAATTAACATGTAAAGGATACATTGACAAAGGAATTCAATAAAAACAGATGAAAATAAAAAACAGGCAATGAACGAATTAATGAATGAAAAAAAAAAACATTCAAATGTATATATACTTTTTTACCTAACGTCATGTGAACTGAAAGAAACTACGTGGATCCCCAGGGGCCCTCCTTCATTGGACACTTCGACCGGCTTGAGCATGCTTCTGCAGGACGTTGACGGATGACAAGAACAAACAGGGAGGAGGAGACATGCATGAATAAAAATAATAAGGGTGGCAAGGAAATGTAAAAAAAAAAAAAAAGGCAGTGTCTGTAAAAGGGAAATACAGTCCAATATGACAAAAGCTTGATGGCAGGGACGAGGATGGAAAATTGCTCTGCTTTGTCGGTCGGACCTGTATTGTGTTGCATATACAAAGTCATCCATTACAAAGTCTGACAAGTGGACCTCGGGGTCAATTAGAGATTCAAATGGAGACTCCAATTAAGTGATTAAGATCAGAATGCTAAGAGAGAGTGGATTAATTGAAAACATGTAAGGGAAGGGAGGACGGGTTGGAGGAGAAGGTTAATTTGAGCAGATAAAAACGTGAAGACAAATGAACATGAGCCACCATCAATGCAGGTCGGTAGGATGCGTCTCATGAAAGAACACCTTGGCATTTGATGTATGCTAAAGTTGTCTTCTCACCCCCAAATTAAATGGTGCACTTTTACACCTCGCACCAAATAAAGAAGTCGTGCAAAGTTTTGTAAAAGTCTTCACACTTCGTCACCCCACAAGCACAAACTGCAGTGACCTAAAATACCTGAAAAGTTAGTATTTAGACTTAGAGAGTCAAGATGTTGCAGTACAGTCACTTATTGTAATTACAGCTTCAAGTCTTTTGATTATGTCTCAATCAGCTTTGCACATCTAGGCATTTAAAATTATGCCCATTTTTATTCATGTACACTACTTTGACTAGGCCATTTTAAAACATAGAAATGCTTTGATCTTAACCATGCTATCACAGCTCTGGCTGTATTGTTAGGGTTACTCTGGAAGCTTCTTCAGTTTTTTTTCCCCCCAGGATTGTCCTATTTCCATCCATCTTCCAATCAACAGCAAATGAGTTACAAATTTTTTCAGCAATTGCTTTCTTTTGGCACTCTTCCACAAATAAATAGCTATTTATTTAGTTATTACAAAATAAATAGCTGTCCTGTTGATAGATATTCCCAACGGTGGATATCTGAAACTCATCCAGAGTTACTATGGACATATATACTTCTTCTCAGTTTAGGTGGGCGGCCATGTCGTAGTAAGTATGTAGTTGAGCCATACTTTACTCATTTTGGAAGGTATTGTTCAATAACAATGCTCAGTGATGTTAAAAAGCCAGAAAAATATGCATCATTTTCCTTCGACTGTACAATTACAGTCGAAGGAAACTAACACAAAGGCTAACTTTGTGTTAGTCTATTACTAAATCCTTTACTAGGATATATGAATGTGTGACTACAATGTAGCAAAATGTGAAAAAAAAACAACAACTAAGGGGTATAGGTTCATTTTCAACACATATCACGTCAACATATCTGTGAAGCTTGGAAAATATGAGGCTCATATTACTAAAACTGTAAGCTGGTGAACCAGTGCACGTTCTAAGCCCAGTGTGGGGTGGAGGTGGGATGCTGGGAGTCTTGTCAGCAGGGCTACTCACTCAAGACTTAACACAGGTGAACGGTCCAGTGAAGAGTCGGCCCTCCCTACAGGCTCGATTCGCTCAATCCTCCTTTTGTATTTTCTTTGCTCTGCTTCTTCCTCCTCCTAAAGAAAAGAGAGAGGGGAAAAAATATATTAAAACACCATCACTACCGTGCCTTTCACATCTAATGCCTGCAATGTCTCTAGAAAAGTAGTGCCTACATGCTAAATCAATTTGAGTTCAGGGCATATTGGAGGCTTGATACCTCTCCAGTATAACCAGTTATAAACGCCACCATTGACTGCAGTAGTAGAGAACAGAACCGCTCAGGTTAGATCAGTTTCATCTGACCTGTAGAGTGGCACCGATACCAGTCTTTGAAGTGATTCGATCGAGGTCTAGAGCCAAAGGAAAGTATTGTTGAGCGTTTCTCTCGAGCTCGCCGTTCCAGTAACTCCTCGTCCTTCAGGGCCGTTAGGCAGGCGATGGCTTTTCCAGGCAGACCAGACATCTGAGGACTTAACTAGGCACTAGGGTAAGACGACAGCTTCATGCTCCCCTAATGAGGGATAAAAATCTTCAATTAAGCTCTCTTTATGGGGATGCTACCAATTGAGCCTTGCTCTCACACGCGGTCGTGTGAGTTGTGTCGTCTTCCACGCAACCGAACTGGAAGACGCATCAAATAACACATTTCGTTTCCACTAATCAGCTGCTGAAACTTTCAACAGTTAACAAGCACGCCGTGCAGCACAGTTTCTTCCTTTTAATTTCACTTTCTGCCTCCAGCTGGGTTAGGGACTGCAGATAGTTGAGTGTGTGTGAGCTTGTCAGCATCCAGGGAGTGGGGGGTGACGCTTTGTTAGCCACTGCAATTGCCCACCCTCACCCTTCACCTTTTGCTGTTTCCTCCCCCACCCCCAAACCTCTCTTTTACTGAAATGTCAAGCAGATCCAAATAGGTCTGGCGCCTTCCTGCTCTCTTTATGGAAATAGATTCAACCCTTTTCATTGACCAGGATATCTTAGCAGACACTCATAGGTGCCACAGTGAGACTCTGTCTTCCATTTATTTATTACAGTCTGCTGGTGAGAAGAAAGGGAGAGGGCATGAAAATTTCATCAGCCGCACACCTTAAAAGACCTCGTCCTGCCGGCCCTGTCTACCTCCTTTCTCTAACCATCCAATATGAAAATGAGTCAGTCAGCCGGTGACCCCTGCCTTTAATTACATGTCAGCTAAGGTTGTGGGTGTCTCGAAGGGCCTGTTATCCACAAAGCTTTTTTTTTTTTTTTTTATGAAAATACCCCCCGCCCCCAGGTGAAAGGATAGATTTTATTTTTTCTTCCTCAAAGTAAACTTCTTATACCACCTTTAGTAATTCATACATAAATATGGGAGGAGAGACTCAAAGTAGAAAAGCCTCCTACAAAAGAATAAATACAGCATGAATAGTGCATAAAGTAAAAAGAAAAAGAGGTAAAAGAGCAGAGAATTTATTGAGAGTGTGAAAACTGATTGTTTTACTGTTGTGAAAAAAAAAACTGAATTAGATAAAAACGAGGTAAATAGTTTGAGGTTTTAAAGCCAAGCTGATTTGCAGGGCACACGTAATTACTTCATTGCAACATGTTGCATCAATTTTGTAGCTGCTAGTTTACGAGAACACATTGCAAGTGTTTATGCCAGTGTTTTGTTTTGCACAAATGCAAGAAAGAAACAAAAAACAACAACAACTAGAAATGTGCAATGACTAACAGTAGGGTCAAGGTTAGATGGTTTTCACAATTCTGCTCCGTAGTTATTCCAGTCTTTGTGTTTGCATGTCCTATACACAATAGGCAAATGTGACCCATTTCTGACATTTTGGAGACCCACATCAAACTTTTTATTTTAAATATATATCTTTGTGATCGTAAATTGTTACACAGAAGTCTGATGGTGCTCATGTTTAATTAATGAACCAGACAAAAAGAAAAGGATTTCGGCAAAAGTTTGGAAGTGAACTACAACTAACAAACACACGAATCAGTTAACTAGTTTTTAGTAAATCCAAATTGTGTTGAACATAAATTATAATGAATGGAACAACATTCATGCTCTTTAAAATAGCTACAGAACCCGTCACACTATGGGTCTAAAACCAACATTGCAGAAGCCATTTTATTTGTGATCAGAGGAGTGACAGGCAATTTATATCTGGAGCCAACCCCCCTTACTGACTGTCCTTGAGTCAGTGGCAAAGTTCAGCCCTGAGTGACAGTAGAGGAAAGACACAGGCTAAATACACATCTCCCTCCCAATTTATTCTCACTTTATGCTCTCTTTCTACATCTCCCCATCACTCTGAATCCCCTCTTCCATCCCCCCCATCTCTAAAACCCATCCACTTCCTCCTCCCCTGAGTGCTTTTAGCACCCTGTTGATCCTTTGGTAACCAGTGAAGTGGGGATGCAACAAGGCTTTTCAACTCTCCTGCTGCTCTTTCCCTAGCTTGCCTTCTTGCTGCATCCATCTATCCCACCTCCAATTTTTTCCCTCTCTCTCTCTCTTTCTCCTACTCTTATGGCGGCGAAGATTCAGATCCCTGAAGGTGGCTGGAGAGTCCAGCAAAACCAGAAATGTATCTTTCCAAATAATATTAAGAACTCCACTAAGGCATATTACAAGGTTAATTAATTTACCTGTGGGTGCCACTGTCATTTCGAAAGGCACACAAAAAGAAGCGATGACAAACTGACGTACGATACATGGTTTGATGAATCTTCTAACATCAGATCTCTGTGAAAACTTAGAGGCCAGAAAACATGGAATAATCCAACCTGCCACTAAAAGAGAATTGACATTGTTGAGAATTGGCGAGTTGGCGTTATATTATGAAAAAAATAAATAAATAAAATGGGATGGTGACTTTAAGAGAAAGTAATGTGCCTGGTCATGATGCCACGTGACACTCTGAATTCCACAGCATTGTCAATATTCGCACATTATGCTGTATTGGGGCACGTGCTGCAAATACATCACAGGACATAAAGCTTTGTAAGGTCATCTCAATTTCTACTAATACTAAAGTAGCTTATAGTTGATTTCTTTTTACCAGAACACCAGTAAACATGACAGCATGGGAAACTGTAGTTGCATTTCTGTTACAAATGTGCTTCAATTTTTGTTGTTATTCTGCTGATGTCAAAAAAACAAAATTTTTGGGGTATTAACATTAAATAAGAAATTAAATTAAAATCACATGTAAATGAGCTTGTTGGCGCAATAGTTGATTAAAAATAATGGCAACGATGGATGTAAGTGGTTACATGATTTATGCCCATAGCCATTGTGCTTGTGCTCATCATCTGTTAGCCATCAGAGGAGACATCCGTGTCTTATTCAGGCGTTGGAGCAACACCTGAATAAGTTATACTTGGGAGTGGCTACGTATGCGGTGTTTTGGGGAAATTGTAGCTGACGATTTTAAAAAAGAAATATGGATACAACATGTTTAAATGACAACATTTAGGAACTACGTGATGCTGTGAGTTCTGGTGGAGCCAGCTACACATTGTCCAAAAAGAAAAAAAAAAAGAAACAACATCATCCTACTACCACTTCCTGTCTTCATCTTTGTTGTTTTCAACAGTAGTAATATCCGGCTGACTTGACTTGTGCGATGTGGAAAAAGTGTTTCCATTTCAGTTGTGCAAAATATGTCTATTTCGATACGGCTGAAAAATCACCTCATCCAAGCAAAAAAAGTGAAGGTTTTCACAATTGTCGTGTTTCCACAAAGCAAATTTATTTTTATACTTTCAATTAGCGCAATTCTATAGTTAATGGAAACGCAATTTGTGACAGTAGTTTCAACTGGCTGCACCTCATACTCCTTATAACACATTTCTTTCTTTATATTTGTACATGATGCTACTCTTCAGTGTCTGTACATCGGGAATGACTAGAAGGTTGTGCAAGAAGCATCAGATACTTGTACAGAAACGTATGCTCGCATGTAGCCTATATCAGGAAGGAAGCCAAAAAAAAATATTAAAATTAAATCAACCATGAACAATGTTGACAGTAACAGTTGGTTTTCAGATTTTTTTTTTTTTTACATCCAATATTAGAAACAACAGAAAAAGAGAAACTGTAGCCATATAAAGGAGAGGCAGCTGCTAAGTGCAGAATCTTGTTACCTTCAAATAAACCGGCAGGTTGGAGACTGTTGAGGGAACTAAAAGGCACGGAGAGAGGTAGCAGCTGTTTGGTTGGGAAACTGGGGAGATACTCTACACACTCACACATACGCAGCTTTTAAAGGCTGGGGTAAAGGCAGTGTGTTGAGGAGCTGTCATTCCCCATCACCAACTACCCTCTTAAAGTCCTACTGTAACCATAAATGCGTGTGTGTGTGTGCGCTTAAAGGCAGGTACAACATGTAGCTGTGGGGAGAAGTAGGTGGAGGAGGGAAAAGGGTTTCTCCTGAGCCCATCTTTGACGTCTGAGGCTAACAAGGACAGGTTCAAAGGTCAGACTGAATAGCGTTGTTGGGCTCCGATCTGGGGCCCACATCTGTGACAGCTTTATATGTGGAACAGACATTTCCCCCATACACAACAATGAGTGCTTTGTTTCCACAGCAATTTCTACCTGAGCTGAACTTCTAATAATATCTCAACATGGAAAATAAGTCTCTCTCTTTTTTTTTTTTTTTTTTACTTTCTGAGTAAGTCCAGAATGTTATTTGTCTCGCAAAAGTAAACAGTCCCGCATTTATGAAAGCAGACTTCGGAACAGTTTAAACTACGGAACGCTAATTACGGAAAAAGAACGTACGCCCCTTACGGCAACATTCAACCGGCCAAAGGTAACAGCTTTTGTTTTGTTTTTTTTACATGTTGCTGGCAAAGTGCAGTAGAAAGATTTTGTTTGCAGTGAGGCCAAGTCCAAGAAAACGTGGACGCCGAGGTTCTTTCTGTCGCTAAAAAAAGAAAGGCTGAGGAGCCTTAATTGTGCCCCAATTACTTTTGCTAAATGCAGTTTAGCTGAACGCTGAACAACCTGCAGGACCAAATTGAAGTTCACTGCGCTGCTGCATTGCACAATGGCATTGCTATACAAAGACAAACCGGCAGTAATAACTCCTAATAGTACCATTAATGTTCATTTGACCTTGAGACATTTACCAATGCTTTTCCATCTTAACCGGAGCCAGAAGCTTACTGTTTTTACTCGGCTCTTAAAAGAGGCTTTATGGTGTTGGACAAAAAGCTTTCTTACCTTAATTCGATTCCTAATGGAGTTTTCACAAGCCACCTATGTAAGCCACAATACGTGCAATTGTCTACTCTGAATTGTTTAAGGCCACAGATGCATTTTTCTTTTTCCTCATGCCAAATTGGGCCCAAATTATCTTCGTCGATAAGATTCGACATGTCAGTTGGACCCAACATCTCAGCTTTAACATGTCAAGGGGTCATTTACCCCCTTTTCTGGACCCCAGTTCACTGGACTCCATCCCCATTAAGACAACCAATACATCGTCATAAATACGGTCGCAAGACATTTTATTTACATTTATGTAGGCAATAGATGTGCATTATTGAAGGCTGAGTAGAGAGTTAAACTGCTTAGAGGAAGATGAGAGGGTCATAATGACCTTCACCTTAACCGCACAATCTCTAAAATGCAATTAATAACTTGTCAGCAGAGAGGCCAAAATAGCTTTGGTGTACTTTCATATCAGACTTAGCATCTTAAAAATGACGGACAAAGCCAGTGATAAGACTTTGAAAGAAAACATGGGGTTTTTAGCAATGGTAATTCATATTGTTCAAAGTTTAAGAAATATTTAATTTGTCTAATACCATTATAGACCCTCTTTTGGAATGGAAGCTGCAGATCTTTTGGGAAATAAACAGCTAAAGGTGTCTACGTTTTAAACTGCTGCAGGTTTTGAGGGAAACAAATATATCAGGCTGATAAAAATCCTGCTGATTCCTTTTAGAAACAGTCTTTTACTTTTCAATTCCTAAGGATTGATCCACCATAACCAATACATGGTCATCAGTCATAACCAGAAATGGATGATTTTCAGTTTAACTCGTCCTAAACCTCAGCAGTCTTCAGTGCGGAGGTTGTTACTGAACAAAGATTTAAGAGAGAACTGAAATCAAATCTGAAAATATTGATATTGCTTGAAAATCATTTAGTAAAACACATTACAGTGACCCATTTCTTAAACTTAAAACTTAAAGAACCTGTTTTTACCATTTTTGTCAATAAATGCCAAAGTGGTGAGATTTTGTAGGGCGGAGTTACCATTCACTACAGTCCTGGGTTCATGACGGCATTGTGCCTCAGCCAGCCACCAAAACTAGTTGTTTGTTAGTGGAAATGTAATAAGCAGCTTTTGTTGTGTATGAAGAAATACCCCAAGACTTTATGGGAGTAAATAATATGCAACCATACCAGCGTGAACCTGAACCGACAGTTGCATGTCCAGAATCAAGTGAAAACTCTTCAGATTTGGGTTCAGATGATCAGGAGTGTCATGGCTGACAAGATGACATGCATAGCAACTGAGTTGGGAACTGGAAAGGTGAGAACTGACTAATATTGTACAATTTATACACATATTAATAGAAATGTCTATTCTGGCAGTTATGTGCAGCACATAGAGCTATCTGTATGACATCAGGGCGTTCTCGTTTGAGGTAAGCCACTCTTTCCGTTTTGTTGTCTGTGGTGATATCTTCCTCTCCTTTTGCCTTTTTTGTAAGCCTGGATAGTAATTTTTGATTCTGAGCTTACTTATCTAAATCTTTATATCTTTAGGGCAATGAACAGTGAAACTAAAGTAGTGTTTTCTGACTGGTTGGAGAAATGAATTGCAACGAACTGAGCCACACTGTACCCATATTTAGTCGCTCGCTGTTCAAATACTGAATGCTTATGTCACGCGTGTTTTTTTTTGTTTTTTTTCCAACGTTCAAAGTTTAATTTTTTATTATTATTATTGGAATATTTTACAACAAATTTCACCTGATGGTAGTTTAAACCGCTTACAAGTTCTCCTTTAAAAATGAGCAACTCTCATTATCAATGTGTAAAATGAAGTCAGAAGAAGGACAAAACCTTAAGTATTTCTAACTACCCACAAAATTTCTAAGTTAAAATCAACAGAAAAAAAGAACTTAAACCTTTCCGTTTTGCTTTAAAAAGGAACGGCCTTTTCCCCAAAACTCATAGATGTACAGAAATGTACTTGAAGTGGGTTATGGGTACACACAGTTAATGCTGTTAAGAAAATTAGATCAGAGAAGCGAGGTTGGATTTGTCCACATCAGCACTGAGCAGTGAGATGTGTAGGGATTAATGTAAGATGGATACATTGTAGTATATCTCTTCTTACTTTTATGATGTTACTTCTCTTTGTGTGTGTGTGGGGGTGTGTGTGCGTGTGTGTGGAAACCCTAGGAGGTGGAACACACGTGCCTGTTTTATAGCAAGCACAAGCTGATCTATCAGTGACACAGCTGCATTTCCCTTTGCCTACTGTAATGTGAAATTGCACTTTAATTAAATTAGGCTAGCTAATTATGAGGCCCTAAATCAATCACCAGGTCAATAAGCAAGGCACAAAGTGGACAGAAATGCTCAAGACCTTTTTTTTTAAGCCTCGTCAATAAGAGCTGAAACAGGAGCAGACTGCTCATAAGCTAGAGAGCCGGAGGTTCAAACCGGGGAGAGATGACAGCAAATTAAGTTATCATCAGCGGTGACTATACAGACAACATTTTAAGATCTGAGATGTCTAAACATTGCTTATGTACAGAACAAAATACTTAAACACAAAAGCGTACTTTTGGGGAGGAGGTTGTTAGTGAGGGTAGGACTTGGTTTTGTGTTTGACACAGAGGGACACCATTTTTTATTTTTTTTTGCCTTCTGTCTTTGTTGACGGGAGGTAATTGTGAACAGCCAATCCTGAAGGATGAGTGCGCGGCCCCGCAGAGACGACGGTCCCAGCTGAATCCAGGGTCTTTAACCATGCATTAAAAAGGAGCTCTGCAGTGCTTTTCACAGATTAATCATCATTTTGAGCTTATTAAGTGGGCGGACAGTCTGCTTTCCATTGCGCCGAACATTTAATCCATCTTTCAAACTGTGAAGGTCAGTCACTCAACGTTACCCCTGTTGGAATAATAGCAGTTGCTTGAATTTAAATGAGAGATCCCTCGTGGATCTGAATCCAATTGTAATCAAATACAATTTCTCTTTTTAATTATTTTTTTTAGTGGCCGCTCTCGCAATTAGGTGAGTCGGGATTGGGCCGGTTTATTGAGTTGCACGGAAGCTGCCAACAAACTACATTTCTTACTTTGCCAAATTTCTATTTAAACCACGTTGTTCGACAGTTACTTCATCGCAAGTGGTCCAGCGGGCAATAATGGAAAGATGATGATGGTAGAGGCACCCATTTTATGATGGACGTTTATATATGGTGACTTAAAAGCTGAAATATACCTAAAATGAACAAACATTAGGATTAGTTTGAGCAAACTAAAGGCTTAGTACACATTAGATTATTAGAAAGTAAATGCTCTACACAGCAGCCATTGTTTACTGCCTTGTTTTTAGAGGGTCCTGAATAGGGGGCTCATCTGCAGCATCATGGGAGTAGTGTGGTGTGAGGTTTTGTGAAAGGGGTTGGGGAGGGCTTTCCATTTCATTTTAATTGGACGCCAAATTTCTTGGATAAAGGGGGAGACAGAAAGCCATTCGGCTGGATCCTTCTTCCGTACCAAGCCTAAGTGAAGACGGCTGTGTCGAAATAAGAGGTGGGGTGCGTGGGGGGTCTTGTGAGGGCCAGTAATGAAGAGAGATCCCAAAAGGCACCGGTAGGGTCACAGTAATTTTACAGACCCAACAGAGAGGACAGAGCTGAGGACCGGTGGTGGCAGCAGCTGCTTCAGTACAAAAGGAAAATGGGAAAAAAAGGAGGATAAAGACGAAAAACAGATCTGAAGTGGGTTTAGATCTCTTAAAACGATATGTACAAACAGCCCTGAACGCAAAGACAGTAAGACGAGACAAGATGTCGACTGGCCCAAAGATTAAATGGAAAGTTATTTGCTGAGCACAATTGGTGATTAGATGACTGCTTGCATGCAGTTTTTGGTGTACTATAATATTTCAATGGCTCTGCAGTAAAACAATTATTTCCAATAATATCTCTGGCAACTCAGATGGGCTTTCACTGTCCATTACGCCAATGAATTATCTTGATTTTAATCAAGATTGGAAGCGCAGGGAGGATAATGAGACTGTAAGGGAGAAGATGGTGAGGGGAATGTAGGGTAATCGTAACCAACTTCATCATGTCAATATTAAAACTATGTAAGCCTTCATGTTTGCTGGCCGGACGTCTACCCAGAATTCTCATTCTGTATCAAGTTGGTTAAAAGACACCATTTTTTTTTCTAATATTAGAGAAACTAAAGTAAATATTGAAGGGATGTATTGACAGAGGGTATGGGGGCTATGTATGTTTGTTATTTTGTTATTGTGGTTGTTGTGATTGATGTCCTATGTTAAGGTTTGAAATTCAATAAAGATATCAGTAAAAAAATAAATGAATTCAAAGATAATGTAATGTCATGTTTTCCTAATTTATCATGCAGCCCATGTAACAATCAAAGTAATCCAGACATACAAGGAAATCAAAACAAATTAGGCCATATGTTGGGTTACGTATAACAGTGTTGGAAAGCAATCTCTGTGTTTGAAAACTTTAAAGCGTCTCCTGTCTAGTGACGAGCATTGCCAAGATGTGATTTCGAGCCACTCTCCCGCTCTACATGTCTTCAAAACTTAGTTTCTGCAGGCCTCTTCTGTGAAATCTGATCTTAAGTCTCTTCTATAGGTTTTCAGCTGGATTCAAGCAACTTTATTTTTCATCATTCTTTATTAGTCTTGCTGAAAAAAAAACGATCCACCCTTGTTTCATGTGTAGATTCTCATCAAGAATGCCCATGTACATTTCTCTATTCCTTCTCTCTTCAGATGTGTGAAGACTTCCAGGATCCCATACGAAAAGACAACTGTACTGCCAAACATCAATGCTGGTACCATGTTTTGTCGAGGGAAGTGAATTGTTGTTTCTCCTCATAACATGCTGTGTGCTTTAACATTCAAAGACATCAGTTCAAGACGATATTCTACTAATAATTCATTGACTTTTCCAAATCTGAATGCGTTTTGGCCATCAGGGGCTGAGTGAATTTTATGTTGTTGTCAAAGAAAACATGTATTGTTTGCGCAAATTCCAGTTGTTTCTACTCTCTGAGTGGTCATTGGTGTTTCAGGGTACAAAGAAGTTCTTTCCACTTCCAGTGGTAAACCCCAATGGAAAAAAGTACATGTGTAACTGATGCAATTAGTTTGTTACTCATTATGTTCCTCATAATGGGTAACATGGTTTTACCCATTATGAGATGCTTCTTGTGCAATGAGAAACTGTTTAATAGGCAATCAATAGAATTAAAACAGGATGTACTAACCGATTCTCACAGGGATTGTTATTGCTTCCAAATACTGACCAATTTCAACTGTGTTGTTAATTTATAAGCATTTTCCAGATTTTCTTTATATGTATATTAGTAATTTAGACTTATTTGCTTCCATTTCATTGTAGCCATGTATTATTTGGGTTCTTCCTGATATATAGCTTTGAATGAATGTCAGTAGCCCTGCATGTTTCCGAAGGAAAGAACAAAAACGCTGCCCTGTTTCATACTTATTTTCCTCACTGTTCAGATTTCCATACAAGTTCAGATTTCAACCAGTCAGATTTCAGCACTATCTGGATTCTCAGTCCTCAAAGGCGACATACATAAAACATCACCAGGTACAGCGCTGAAGACTGGAAGCTTTGCTTTTTCAAAACTGGAAAATAATGTAAACATGTTTGTAGCTGAAATCAGGAACGCATGAAGAAACGGCACATATCGTTGTAATGAAGCCCAGCAGGGAAACTGTTCGACAGCGCACTTCAACAGCCTGTGTGCTGCCAGCCTGAAGAAGAGACAATTCCTGTGGTAAACTGCTCAGCAGGAGAAAACCCATGTCATACCAGAAATGGTCTTGCTTTGCTTCCCACTCTTGGACAAACAATTTTTTTTGTGGTTCCAAACATTTATGGAGCCACTAGTATCCATGTCCTTCCAAATAAAAGTGTCTGAATGAGGTCAGGATGACAAAACATTTATAGTACACTTCTCGCAGTTGTCCTCTTCACAATGACACATACTATGTAGCCATAATAAAAGTCAGACTTTACGTTGTCCAGTTCGTTTCTCACTTTTATTATTAAATAATTACTTGGCTGACATGCTTACGCGATCACATTTTACTTCCCATCTTCAGTCCTAACAAAAAGAAGATCCTTACCTTTAAAATATGACAGATAAGGATTGAACGTTAACAAGACAGTCAATATTTCAAAATTCAGCATTTTCCACTACTTGTTCCATAATTAGATGATTTCTTCAAGTTATAAGTAAAATAATCCAATAGTTGTTAACTAAAAACAAGCCACTAGCTCCTATATTTTGCTCAAAAGTTACTTAAGAGTTAGTTGTGTCTCATTCCAAGAGTACTAAGATATTTGCACTTGAAACTAGACCAACATTACTTGATATTTTGTGATTTTGAAGTGTAGAAGCATAGAATTGACAGAAGGTGTGCTTTCTTCTTTTTTTTTATCATGACTGTAAATTGATGCAGCATCTATTTTCTCTGACCTGTGTGTAAAAACTACTGACACAATCATAAAGTGAGGGGTAGTGAGTCATATAAACAAACAACATAGCTCCTTCTTCTACTCTAGGATTTTTCCTTCAGTGGGTCACCAAAGTGAATCACCTCTCTCACTATTTAATCAAACAGTATAACCAAGTTAAATTAAAATGGTTCATCCTTAAAATAATTAAACAGAAAATAAAATAAAACCAGAGTGTACAAGTTAATCTGACAGCTAATATAAATCATGAATAATTGACTAGAACACAGAATATTGAAAAGAAAAAAAACAATGCAGGAAATTGATCTGTAACACTTCAGACTTAAAGTCAGGAAGGCAGGAGGACACAAAATAAACAGCAAGCACAAAGATTTTAAAGGCTTTGTATTAGGGATGCACGATATCGGTGCCAGCCAATATTAGCTGTAACATTTAATATCAGACATCGGCCATTCTGTCAAAATAACTCACCAATATAAAAGGCGTTGTTTATATATGACAGACCAGTAACAGTGGTGCCTCCAGCACAGCACAACATCAAATTTGCACTGAGTGTTGTCACTGTCTTAGAGAGAGCAAATATTATGAATGAAGTTGACATTAAACATTATGTAAGTTGAAAGTGTTACATCGTTTTCAGCCTCCTTTTGACAAAGGTAATGCAGTATTTTAATCCAGTAGAGAAAGCCATATAGTTTCGGTATTGGTATTGGTATCGTTTATCGGCCAAATGAGTTTCATTATATCAGCATATCGGATATTGACCTAAAATCCAACTTCATGCATCCCTACTTGGTATTCCTCTCAATAGCTCTGAAATAAAGATGTCTTTTTCCCCCAGGTTTCTATAAAACTCTAACTACTACAAAATAACCGTTTGGCAGAGATGGACGGGTGGACTACTCTCCTGTTTCTATGCGCCCCAGAAAGTGGATGTTTATTGTTGGCTAGGGCCTTATTATGTTCGCTCTGCAACTTAAAAGCTTTGGCTTGCAAATGGGGCCAATAAAACAGTGAGAAAAGTCTGTTGTGACAATGGAACTCATTATGTTAGAGTGGACTCATTTGGCCCTTGGCACAGTGCTGGCCCCACATCGTTGTCATGTGACAAATTGGACATCATCAATCACAGAATACCGCCCTCTTCATCACTTTCTAGTATTAAAGAAAGTGTATTCTCAACATTTAACGTGTGAACATACATTGCATACATGAAGATTTACGCATAGACTACATGTAGATTTCTATCCGAGTTAGGCAGACTTTGGGGTCGGTAAATGGATTGAAACCTGTCATTCACAAAGAACTAAAAGAAGCTCATCATGTCATTTCAGCTTGAGGATGAGCATGCAGCTTCCTTTCCCATCTTTGTTCAATGCTGCCTACGCCGGTTCGGCTCCAGGCTGCCGGCCTCGTTCTATTCCCAGAAGTCATTATTGTCTTCAACTAAGGTGCCCCTGCACCCTGTGATTTGTGGGTAATGAGCTGGCTCCCCCCTGCCCGTGTTCAATTATTCTCATTGAGAAAGTGATTTCTCACTCCACAGAGCAAAACGGAGATGGCAAACGCATGAACTCTAAACAAGAGTCAGGAATTAACATGTTCACAGTCAGCGCTGGAGAGCGGTGTAGTCACCCAGGTGATGCAAATGATGTCGCTGATGTAGACAAAGGTTAGGCGGATAGAACAATAGAGTAATGTCGATATCTCGAGCTGGAAGGCTGGAAATTTCAGAAATGTTGCATTCTACATAGTTATTAGTGGAGCTTTGAGAGAGGTTGTTAAAATAATTGAAGACTTTGTATTCCTCAGAACACCTGTTATGTAGGCACATAAGAGTAGCGCCAACAGTACTGTGACGGGATGGCACGACACAAAAACAGAAATTTAAATTCATATTTAAAGGGGCTCATTATGTATTTTCCAGGCATATTGTGGCATTTTATAGCACAATAAAGTCCCTTCAGTTCTTATAAAAATCCTGTTTATGTCAAATATGACTTAAATTTGGCTTTGTAATTTAACATTTTGAAATTGGGTCTCTGTCTCCTTAAAAGCTCCTGCTCGTTCTGAAACTCCGCCTTTAGAAAGTTATCACAACATCGCTCCTCTATTAACCCTTCAACGTTTTTTTTTCTACCAGCAATGCACTGAGAAGTATCTCAGCAGATGTGCTGTTCCACCAGGTGTTTGCCAATTGCTGCTGGCTAGTCTGAAGAAGCTACGGGAGCTCAGAAGGTTGGAAACTGCAGCTGCCTGGAGCTACTAGGTCCAACCAGGTATTTTGCACAGCTGAATGGTTGGCATGGAGATTAAAAGGATTTCTCAAACATGCATGAAAGAATCAAAACAACTCTCCGGGCATAATTTTGATGAGGGAAAAACATAACATGATGAAAAACTCAAAAAAGTCGATTTTATATAATACTGCCCGTTTAATGCTCAATGGCAACCTGAACTCAACATACTACCAAGCCAGTACGATTGATGGACGGATGCTACAAACGATGATAACTTTAAATACTCAAGATAATAGCAGCATTTGTAAGATCTTGACAACTCCTTGCTATCAACCCTTTATACCTCAGAGTCAGTGAAACATTTCCATACTTACATACACGTGTCCACAATTTGATGGTATTACCATTATCTTGTACATGCTATCCAAACAGACTTGGCTATTTGGAGTTTCCAAGTTGGCTTTTGAAGAAAAAAAAAAGTTGCTTTTTCCTCAATAAATTCCATTTATAAAGTGTATTTCACATTTACTCAGGTTAGTTTTAGTATCAAAATCATTCTGATCATCAGAATCACTTAGGAATTAAACAAAATAAAGAAATCGGTAAAGGAGCAAATAGTTTTTTCAGTTTAAGGTCAGTAAGGATGTAAGTAACTCAAACAGGAGTTAACTGCTAGCTGAAAGACAATTGTCGCTCCAACATGTTTACAATCCAAGAATTTGATCATGAAAACATTAGCGTACTGCACAAAACTCAATCTTCCAGGACTGATCTTGATAGTCTTATATATATATATTTTTTAAAAGGACTAAGAAGGCAAGCTTAGAAAAACTAGAAGATCATCTGACTGCACTGCTCTACGTTTTAACAGCTACTTAAGGTTTTTGCTGCCCACAGTCTTGCATGCAGTGACTGAATGGAGCATGAAGGTGGAGGTGCACACTTTCTCCACCAGGTAGCAGTATAGAGAGGCTGCAACAGACAAACACAGACTTGCAGGTGTGCACCTCTTTTCTTATGGGGGAGCAAATACTCCCAACTCGTGTCTCCATGCTCAACCGCCCTGACACCGCCTGCAGCTCGCCTCAGGGCCTACAGACTGTGTGGGCTTTGCCAAAAAAACAAGAGTGGGGAAAAGACTGAGTTCACTCACAAACAACAGCAATTACACATTAAATACTTACATCCTCATGCTAAAAAGTCTTTCAGACTGTTTTTTTTGTTTTGTTTTGTTTATTTAAAATCCCATCACCTTAACATCAGTATTTTATTTGGGTGTTTGACATTAAAGATTAATTAAAACAGATATATAGGAGGCTATTCCAGGCAGAAGTTGTGTGTATTTGTTTTATTGTTATCGCTGAGAGACAATAAATATCGTTTATCTGTCTGATGAAACCGATTTCAGCCCTTCTGCGAGGCTGAACCTTACAAACAGGATGCGGAAACTGGCTCAATTATCGAAAATATCGACAAAATATTTATAATCTATCAACTATATCAACTGAAGGGATTCGTCTGCTTCTGGGCTCTTGTCTCGGTGTTTAAACCAGGCTGCTTATCGCTTTGGGTTCCCTGTAAAACCCGTCAGACGAGACGTCTCATTAAACCACAAAGCGAGGGATGCTCTCCGGCAGTCGGAGGCTTGATCAAAGATGTGTAATCACATGTTTTGACACTGTTATGCAACTCTTATTTTTGGTCTCGCTGGATGGTTTTTATTTCATGTCTTTTTTTTTTTTTTTTTTTTTTTTTATGAGAATTACCACTTGAAACATAATTTTGAGAAGCTATAACCTAACAAGCAAAGTGCATTTTGGAAGTTTTGGTTTCCGTTGAACTTTGTCACCTTTTACCGTCTAACAAACTTAAACTTTATTGGAGTTTTGCTGGATTTTATGTGACCAATCACCAAAAAATAAATAAATAAATAAATAAAAAAAATAGTGCACAACAGGAAGGTTGAAGGAAAAAGACTATTTCCAAGGATGGCATCAGTTGCAATCAGCCACATTTGCTTTAATACCACTGAAAAAAGGAAAAAGAGAGAATGTGGAACAACTGCAAACCCATCGAGACGTGACCCCACCACTTAAAATGTACTTGTAGTAAAAATGGAGAGGCTGCAGCTAAAGATCAGTCTCCATCATGACGAATATGGACAAAAAGTTCAGTTTTTAATTTCCATTTTGCTTTTAATGCCTTGCATTTAATTGATTTATTCAATTTATTTCCACTTTACAATCACGTACTTTGGGTCGGTCCGTCACATGACATCCAGCCAGAATACGTTGTAACATGAAGAAAACGTACAGCAGCCGCATTAAATTAGAAAAGTTACTTGACAAGTTGCAAATGTAAAATTAAACCAAACTTGAACTTAAAAGTCTATAATGAGAAACAAAGCATCTTATTTTGAAACTTCTTCTCACCTTCTCAGAAGCGACTATAAAAGGATAAGCCTCACAAACGCAACTCAAACATGTTCCCTCTGATTTGTGTGCGTTAGCCGTTGATTGGTTTAGACCCCGCTGACGGACAGCTGGTGTCAGTCCAGACAGTGGTGCGGCTCATGATAATGGCCTCCGGTTCCTCATCAAGGCCGCAAAACAACACAGCGGAGAGCCACTCAACCAGATCAGAATGTGGGTGCGTGAGGGAGTGTGTGTATATGTTGAGCGGGAAGGCCCATTAACATTCATCAGTGGGATAATAGACCAGCATTAGCGTCAGCTGTTTATATGAAAAATAACTCATAAGGCCTTGGTGTATATGGGCTGATAAAGCATGCTCTGCTCCACGCCACATTTGGCCGGAGATGTGGGGGTGTGCGTGCGTGTGCGTGCGTGTGCGTGCACTAGGGTGAAGAGGGATTTCGGAGGTGGAGTTTATCAAATCTCCGAAGGCACCATCTGACACTGAGATGAATTTATTGATTGGGTAGCTAAACAAAAGACAATTGCCAGATTTAACCACAGGCTGGATGGCCTTGTGTTTAGTGTGTGTTAACAAGTCTTCTATGCAAGAAAGAGGACAAAATACTAAAAAACAAAAAAAAAAAAAAAAGGAAATGAAACATGATCTGGGATTTAAAGTAAAGCCCCGAAATCAAACATTTTCTTGTAACACTGATTATGTTTGTTATTTCTTTAATGTTTCCGTAAGGCTGAACATCTTTTTCAAGCGAGATCTGACAAACAAGTGACGTTTGTGCACACTTCAGGCTAAAAGTTTGATATTAACATCGAAATACACACAACAAGATGGAGTTAATGTGATACATGTTCAAGGGACAGCTTAAGAGTACCAGTGGCACTTTTCAATGAAAGAAGCCTGTAGAAGTGCTCCTAGAATATGAGGTTTACTGAAGATTATTAAAAAGTGTTGATAAAGTACTCAGGTTAGAGGGTAGTTTACCCAGCAGGCTTTGTAAGTATGTTTTTGTCTGCTTTGGTTTAGAAAATCTGATATTAAAAAGCACATAAACATTCATTCTCAGTTTTGTTATAGAAGTCAAAAGAGAGTGACTGACAGAATCTAAACAGGAAAGTTCACAGGAAGCAGTGAAACGCCATCATAGTCAAGAACATTCAAAAATACAACCTGAAAACGCTTTCCCTAATTTGTAAAGTAAAACGTGCTCTGATTAAATAACAAAGTGAACACTGAAAGAAAGCCATGATATCCTCTAGAGTAGAAACACCAAAGAAAGCAACAGAAACAACAAATAACATAAATGATAAAGTCTCTCTAAATAAGATTATCTTTAAAAAAACAAAAAAAAGGGAGAGTTGAGACCAAAACACCATAAAGACTTATCCCTCAGTTTTTGGTAAAAAGACAGAAAGAAAAAGAGAAAAATTATGAATCAAGCAAATGAAAATTATTCAGTTGCTTTTAATTTATCATGCAATTAATTGATTTATTCTTTACTGTGACAGGCCTACGCACAAATGAGTTGTTATCCAGACAATAGCCAACAAGATTCGATTGAAAAGAGTTGACGTAGAATAACTCAGTAAAAAGAGTAAAGAAAATAGAAGAATGGTAGCTGCTGGCACATGGCACAAAAGCCCACCTGTAGATAAACATATTCGGTGCCAATTGTTTCATTGGAAAAAACCAAAATAAGTTTAACACTCTCTCTTTGTTTTCTGTTTTTTTCCCCTCCTTTTTCTTGCTATTTTTACTTATGAAGCATAATGAAAAACCAGAAGAGACACATAATCCACCACAAACAAAGACCTGCTAATTGGGGTGTTCGCCCCCCCCACCCCCCACTAAAACCTTGATATATATGAATGTGTACGAGTGTCTGTGCGTGTGTAGACTCATTATCTCTGCCAGTTCTGCAGCACAGATCACAGTTCTTTTTAATTAACCCATGGAGTGTATATTTATCTCACAATCTCATGCTGCTGTGCCATGCGCCCGTCAGACAAAGGAGGCAAAATATCAAAGTCGTCACATGAGCAGAGAGAAGGCAGCCATCACGACTTAGCTGCAGCGAGTGGAAATAGACGCCACTTACAAATATCCACCTTTCCCCTCTAATGAGCAGATTTGTTTTTAGTGACTAATTTGAGTAACGCAGCTGTCGGATTAAAAACCGCCAGCAAAAAAAAAAAAAAAAAAAAAAAAAAAAAACAGAATTAGCCACCGTGTGGAAGCCTGCACTCAAGCTGTGGCATTCCTGCTGTTATTCATTAAATATTTACATAACTCAGCTGGTATAACCTTTACTCTGAAATAATAATCTTCAATATTTATAACTACATATTTGTCGAGGTGTTTTAAGCCAAAACCTTAATCTTGGATTAGTTTGTTTTCAAATTTATGGGAATAAAATGCAGGTTTTTTTAAAGTTTGTATGGAAATTAATACCATTGTAGTTCATACAAGCTTTTTTTATTATTATTATTCAGGGCCTGACAACTATTTCCAAATTTTTTATTTTTTTTTTTTTTTTTAAAGTAGCAGGAGTAATAGGACTAGTCCTTGTTTGAGTAGTTCGTTTTCATTGTTGGAAAACTTTTGCTCGGCTTGGCATTTTCTTACCACTGAATGACGCTCAGTCTTTGTTCACTGAGCCTGTTTCGGCACTTTGTCGGCATATTATCATAAAAGTCTTTTTGCTGGGGAAAAAATGACTTTATAAATGATTATAATTAAGTGAGTAACTACAGGCAGCTGCTTATCGTTTACCATGGTAACGTAGAAGAGGTGTTAATCTTATCCAGCTTATAGACGAAATATGAAAAAAGCTCATCTAGAGATATACCAATCAGCTTTGTAGACACTTTCTGATCTTTGTCGAAGTTTGAACTGCATTTTCCTCTTAACTATTACCATTGACAGCATTCACCTTTATTTTTACAGCCATACTGTTGAGAGTTTGTATGTGACAGAGAGGATTTTGAAAGGCAAAGAAAAATAAGTCCTTAGTGGACATTTTAAAACTGACGTTAAAGTCTGACAGTAGCATTTGCCATAATCAGTGTAGTAAAAAATCATAACTTGAACAGAGATCTCGGTGTGTATCTACTAACAAAAGTACACTCTTACTGCAGCTGTGATATTTCCAAAAGACTGCAGACATTTTTGAATCCAGCAGGCTCCTTAAGAGTCAGAAATTGAAACTTCAGAGAGAGAAAAATAGAGCAACTTGTCTATAATATGTTTGTTCCCTGTTAAAAGTGACAACATGAATAAAGACATTACAGGCCTCTGTAGGAAATGGTTTCCTTCTACCCAGCTTTGTACTCCTTTTGTGCTCCTCTGAGTTCACTTTAAGCACCTGACTGGAACTGAAAATTAATTAGTTTGAGACCTTTGATATGGTGTTGAATTTAGTTGTTCATGGACTGGGGGGAAAAAAAAAATCTCAATTTAGAGTTTTGAGTTTAGAAAATTCTGGTTGTTATTTTAAAATGTTATTTTGCGGTTTCCCTGCCTTCAAACAGTGTGTTCAATTAGTGGGATACATTTATTTTGTAGAAAAAAAACAAAATCTGTATACACAATCTTTAGCTTTAACTAATTTTCCATTGTCACCATAGCTTAGTCTCTTAAACACAAAGGTAACAATCCGGAAATGCCACAGGAAAAAAAAACAAATCATCTTTTCTGGTTTGTATTTCATATATTGATCAAACATTTTTCACTTCGACTGTCTTTAGTTCTTCAACTGATTCTACAATCATTCATCTTCCCACATCCTTTTCTTGACTTTTCTTAATCTTTCCATACAAAACGTCAGCCAGTAATGAAGAGTAAGAGCCTGACACACGAACTGGGGGGAAATCTTCTTCTCATCAAGCTCAGCACTTTAACACTTCCCAAGGTCATTCCAGTGCTCCCTGCTGAGAGGCTCTGTCACTTGTAATAACTTTTAAAGCAAGCATATTTTCTCTCCTTTGACAGATTGAGGAGTAGAGGGACCGGTCATGGGCTGACTCAATCATAAAGTGTCAACAGAGCGAGGACGTGCGAAGGGAGGAGACCAGCCTGCGATCGCTAACACTTTACACTGTTGCTCCATGAAATGCATCGCCACATGGAACAGAAGTGGGAAGTGTGTCAGTCACTGGCCGTCTCAAGTTGGTCAGTGAGCTGACATCGCGACTAGATCTGTAACAGTCACTCACTGTCAAAATATCTGAGTTTTGCTTCTCGTTTCATGAGCCTGTTGAAATTAAGACTGACATTAGGCACACAAATTTGAAAAATATGCAGTTAAAGGGGAGGTATTATGTGTTTCCCAGCCACAGAGTGCTGTTTTATAGCATAGCCAGTTTAGAAAATCTTGTATATATCAAATATGACTCAAAAGAAATTTGCCTTTGACTTTGAAATTGTGCCTCTGTCTCTTTAAGAAACTCTGACTCTGATACTTCACCTTCAAGAAGTCATCACAACACGGCTCCTCTATTGCCCCTTTAACGACGTTTTTGCCAGCATTGCACTGGGAAGTAGCTCCTATAATGAGCTCAGTACATTTGCAGTTCCTCCAGATGTTTGCAAATTGCTACTGGCTAGTCTGAAGGAACTGAGTGGGGGAGTCTACCAAGCAGTTGCACCAGGAGATTCAAGGATTTTTCAAATAAGCATGAAAGAATTAATGCAACACCCCAGGCACGTTTTGATGAAAAAATAGTTATAACATGACATAGGAGTCAAAAAAGTCACATTTAACATAATACAGCCCCTTCAGATTACATTTGTTTTCATTTTTTGTGTATAGATTTTAAATTTTTTTGCCAGGGAATGCCAAAAGTATGAGAACAGAGAGGCATAAAAGGTTATTAATGTTTCTCAAAGTTTGAAATACAAAAGCAATAGTTGGATTTATAAACTTAAAAGACATGAAAAAAAACAAAACAAATATAACCAAATATAACACCAAAGCCGTATGCTGCATTAAAAAAACATGTGCATCTTCTTTTTCTCCAAATGCTGCGGTGGGTCTGGTTGCCATGTGTCTGTGGTGCGTGTCTACAACAAGGGAATGATGCGATATCCCTGCTATTGCATAGCTAAAGCCACAGCAACCCCAAATGTAGTTCAGGCAGCAAATTGGACAGGAGACCCCAATTATAAAAAGACGCGAGGGCAAAGGTCGGAGAACTACTGGCAAGTTTAAAATCCTACAGAAAACCTTCGGATATGAAGCAGGCCAGCAATTTCATCGCAATCACGGATTTTGCGGATTTACCTTTTTGTCCATTTCAGAATTGATGACCAGACAAGAAAATAGTTATAAAGCAGGAATTATTGCTTTTCTTTACCAAAACAGTTGCAATACGCAACACTTTATATACTTTTGACATTGAAAACTAATTAATATGTTCATGATTTTGTGAAATGTCCACTGGCTGATTTATCAGTAGTCAGAGTAACTCTTGTGTTTCACAGATAAGAATGCAGATTTTCCTTTCCCGTCAGCGGATCAGATGTAAAATTGTAGCGTCAAAGCGTTTGCCGCTGTTATTGAGTTATTGTTCTTCTGAGAAACATAAAAGGAGCTAAATAAAAGTATGAAGTTCTTCACAGGACTGCAGAGGTCAAAATGGTGCATGACTGAGTTTAATTAGCTGATTGCAGACCCAAAAGTCGCTTCATAGCCAAGGATTAGTGACTTGAATTTAAAACTTGATTTTGGCAGCAACTGGCAACCCTTGAAGGTCATTCAGCTGTTTCAGCGTTAATTACCCGGCAGCGCCTCGTACCTTACCCGACCGACAACAGCCCCGTTCAGATCTATGCTCTGTAATTCAGGTTTTTTTTCTTTGAAAAATTAATCAATTTTATATCAGATGGTATTTGTTCGAGGTCTTTCTGTTGTACCCCTCAGCCTTGAAATATCACTGCGCTAATACCAATTTATAGTAATCAGCCACTGCGTAAACAGACTCAAATAATGAGTTTTAACATGGAGGAGAAACATTTAGTCTAGATTTCATTTTGAAATATTTTGAATACTGGAATGTAAGCTTTTGCTGCTGGTATTAGCATCATACCTGTTCCTGCTGGTCAAGCCATTGGTCAACCATAGGATGGTTGGCGCTAAGGGAAGAACGAAGCATGTCTCTGTGAAACTGAGCAGTCCAGCCACTCGCATCACGAGGAAGACTCCGATAGGCTTGGGCTCCCCTGCACTGCCAAACAACATGAAAACGTAGAGTTATTAATGTGCTTCACTCCACCACTGTGATGCAGAGGGAACTTTGAAGGATTTGCTGGTGTAACAATAAAAGTTAGGCCCCAACAATCTAACAATGGGGTTGGTATAAATTTCTTGATCTAACTTTGACATTTGTAGCCCAAAAATAAATAAATAAATAAAAATACACCAGAGGAGATAAAGTCAGAGGAGACGCTGCTACAGCAATCACTGGATGTTTTTCCTCTTTCACGTTCTCCGACTTCTGCAGACTGGGTAATTTCATCCTCAACTTTTTCTGTTTTCAAAAGGAGTTTTCAGCTACAGGACGAAACGTATCCTTCTTCGGATGTCAAGAAAGGCTGACAGTATTATGGCAAAGTTCTTGTGTTTTTGCAAGTAGCTCAAATTCATGAATACTTACAACTGCCTATCTTAAATAGTTCAGTACCCTTATATACCTTAATATGCAGTGGAAACAGTCTTAGCATGAGAACAGAAGCTAATATTTACAGTTTTCCTTATTTGATGATGGCACTTGCCAATATGTGATGTTTGTTACTGGTTTCATAATTGGTGACTGATTTTTCTAAAGTGCCTGGTTGCTAAAATGTGCTACACAAATAAAACTCGATTGATTTTTTCACTTTTTGAGGGTACAGCTAATCAGTGACACAGATCAATACCACAAACAGCTGGGGTTCACTGTACATATAAATCATGCTGGTTGTTTCTGGTGTGGGCAGCATTTCAGACAATCTCAGAGTTGAGACAAGAATCTCAATGGAACGCAGTGTATTGTTGTTTACAACAATACACTGCAGTTACCATGATAATCAGTTAGCAAGACAATCACTATTACAGATGATTAACTTCCTACTGTAAAAGGTTTTGAATGCTGCTGATTATACGGTCTTATTCAGTAAATTACAATATAACTGATATATTTATTTAAGTAACTATTGCACACACTGATTAACTACACACACTTATGCGTTCAAGCCTTTGTTTTTGTTAATTATGATGATTTTTCTGCTTATGATTGAAGAAAACACAATGTTTGACATTAGATTATCCCATCAAACCAATTCAGAAACACTTAATTCATAAAAATATGTTTAATACCTGCCTACTGGCTATTGCTTTCAAAAGGTACATAACTGTAGTTCTTAAAAAAAAGTATGATTTGCATGCCGAGCAAAAGCTTTACAAAAGCCATAAGAATGAAACCAGCCACAGATCAAACAGTTGAGAAAAAACACCAGGTGTTGGAAGATGCTCAGTGCTTTCTTGTTGTTTTTTTAATCCTGTGCCTCAAATAGTCCAGTTTGTTCATTCAAGTCCCATTCAGATCTGTCCTCATTTCCCTTGACCTTTACTCACGGCTTTAGGGACTTTTTAATAGGAGTGCCAAATCTAAGCCCCTCCATTGCACGAAAAAAAGAACCTTCCAAATATCTCCTGCCAAGGTAACATCAAACATCGGCAGACCTGAAAAGAATTACATCCCAAGAACCTTTTTATATTCCAGACATGCAAGCGTTGAATTTGAAATCTCAACAACTGAAGGTTGTAGATAAAACTATCAGCGGGGATTAGAAAAAAAAAAAAAGCAATTAAATATCAAAACCCAAAGTGGAGTGAGTTAGTATAAAAGACATTAATTTAGGATTTGATTATTAAGAAACTGACAAATTGTGGATGAAGAGGTTTAGCTACGTGCACCATGTAAGGAACATATAGCAAAAACAAAGGCGTATAACAAAATCAAACAAACTGCGCACGAATGTCATCGTAAAACATGAGAAGGGAGGAAACGGGAAAGATGAGGAGGTGCAAATGGGGCGAGTTATATTTAGCACGTCTCTAAATGACGGCTAACAATTATAAATAACGAAATCGGACTCCTGACCCTTCGGTGCTTTGATAAAAACACGTGTTTTCGGCACAGCTCAATGTGCCGTGAAGGAGCCTGAGGAAGCGATGCAGACAGGACCATAAAACTCAACGGAACATCTGGAGCCTGATAGGGAGACAGCCTTAATAACCATCACAATCTTTAGTCGCAGAGGAACAACTGACTCCTGTCCACAAACTTTTACAACGTAAAAGGGAAAAAGGGGCAGCAGACGCACAATACATGCTTATTCTGGTGTGTTCACTGCGCAGAAGCATTGTAAAGTGTAGTGAGGTCACTGGGTTGTGATGACTTTACACATCCAGCTGTTGACTGAGATCTTCTGTTTGATTCAATAAACGTGACTCAACTGGATGTGGGATATGAACATTTGGCCTTTTGTGAAAAAGAAGTTATTCCAAACAGCTCAAAAACTTTTTTTTGTGTGAGGCATGAATCCAAATGTGTTTTGGCACTGAGACTCACTAATGGAGGTCATTTTCAAAACCTTTATTATACCAACTATTTAGTATATGCTGAAAGACAAAAAAAAAAAAATCCTTGTAGCACAGCAATGATACTGTAGGCTATACACACAGCATTTAATGTGTGATTAAAACAAAAGATGATGATATTTAAATCTACCTTTATGGTAAAGGCAATCCGCGAATAGGTAAAATCCCCAAATACTTCTAAAAATGCGTATCACTGCATACTTTAATAGTTCAAACACCGATTATACCGTAATATGCAATAATACGCAGAGTGGAAACTTGGGTCTACAGCAAACATCTTCAGTCTTGGGAGTTGCAGCCGATCAACGCCAAAGAAAACAATTCCCAGTTCTGGATTGGCTGCTTTGCGAAACCCAGCCAGTAACATGTCAAGTAGCATTGCTCCTAGGAATTTCAGCCAGTCAAGCTGCCTATTCTTTCCAATATTTTAGATATGTTATATGAAACAAATCTGAAAATAAATGGACTTTATTATTTAATAATATTTTTGCCAATTCACATATTTAGACAAATAAGCAAATCCAAAAATAGGCAGGGAGTCCACTACTGTACATCATTAACATGTTAAGCCAACAAGGTTTGCCAGTCAACTAAAGTTTTTGTTCATTCAACCCATTGTCTTGTGCGTTTACTATATAAATACACTGTTGCTCACATTGCAAAGCATAGCTACAAGCAATCTGTTACATAGCCGTTTCACTCATAATACATGCTCAAATCCCATTTTCAAAGTCTTCATTTTGTCTCTGGCTCTACATTTTTCCTTGGTCTTGATTTTATCTCTGTCTCTGACGTGTTTTTCTCTGTCTGGAGCTGCTTTGAGGACTCTCTGTATATAATGTACCTGCCGTACTACCGATCCTTCAGTCACCCCAAAGTTTTTCACTTTGAAATTTTAAATGCTGCCACCTGGGTCTTTATGTGTTGAGGATGAGAAGAAGAGAGCGATGGGGAAAAAAAAAAAAAAAAAAAAAAAGAGTGAGAAGCATTTTCCGGACCGGATTCATGGATGTTTTTTCTGTCTGTACACCCTGTCAGATTTATGGGACAAATGGAAAGCAGTAAAACTTTGTTCGGTACAGGAAACTGTACACAGAATACCAAATGGAGACAATGCTGCTCAAACCAGAGATGACAAGCACCAACTTTCCAAACCAGAACTATGCTAGTCACGCATAGCTGTTTGTCTATAGAAACAGAGCTGGAAGGAGATTCTGGACCATTTTTTCACCGCTAGTCTCCAACGGTAAACAAACCCCTGATCAAACGCTGCAGACGTCCCAGGACCGCAACTGAAGATGTGACGCCTCCAGGCGGTTTGCCATGGCTAAGGGCCCCAGGCTATCTGACCAGGAAACCAAACTGCTAGCCCAGCAGCTAAAGACTCTCGATAATACACTGGAAGCCGGTTGCTCACTGTTCCCCCACCGGGGCAGTAATAATATCTTAGGATGAACATTTTAAGTGTTTTGTGTAATTTTAATGTGTTTACAACTGTGTCCAAACGGAGCAGGCTCACATGCTATAGCCAAAGCTAACCACAGAGTTTAGATTGTTTAAACTTCTTCCAGGAAATGTTTAAGGTTTAGGTTGATCTTTTATGGGGTATTTTTCCTTTGCTTAATGCCAGGAAGTTGCATAAAATAGCCCCAGAAAGCTAAATGCGGCTACGACCTACATATAGCTTTCCCAGTGGACAGCTGGAGCTAATAAACGGTTAATATGGTTACTGACCATGACACTAATAACAACACTAAGAAACTCAACATTTTGATGGCAAATATTTTGGCCACATAGCAGAAGGGAATCAGTGTTGGTTCACAAGTCATTTGAACAACATTTAAGCATTCCTATTTCCAAATCCACAATATTTAGACTGGTTAAACCGGAACTATGCAGTCAGAAGTTTATTAAACTTCTTGTTGTTTTCCCTTCGATTGAGACGAGACGATATCTTCCCATCTCGTCGTTGTTACCCTAGTCTCACTACATGTAGGGTCCAGAATGAGGGGCTTGTCTAGAGCAGCATTCATGTAAGAACTCTTCACAGGAGTGTTACCTTTAAAGGTACATTAGACAAATGGCATGTATGGAGCCTCTCGCTTTTGATTTTCACTTTGCATACAAGCTTCTTGCTGTAACAACTGCTCTGACAGTTTGAATAAAAGACCTAATACCCATGTCATCCCAGATATTATACCTCTTTCTGATAGCGACAGTGATATCTTTGACAATGAAAATGTCTTTGAATAGGATTAGACCCCGCTTCAAGACACGCTGATCACTTATTAAGTAGCTTTTCTCAATTCCCAAGTTCTCATTTATTTCCTTTTTGATTGCTAAAATACCTCATTCTCCATCAGAAGTAAAAGGTCTGCCAGGACCTTGCTTGGAGAGAAAACCATTTTAAGATGTTAATTAGCTTCACATCCCCTTTGGATGCCACACAGAGGTGATATCTGGGCTTTTTTCCCCCCTGCCTTAGGTTTATTATCAGTCTTAAAAAGCAGCAAAAAGGTGAAAGCTAACAAAAAAAGGTAATGTGTTTAACTGCTCCTGCCTTTTTATGGATAAAAGAGGTGCCATCAGAAGAAGCTCATCTCAGATAAGGACTGTCTGTGCCACTGTTGGCAGTGTTTCGGTCTCTAACAGTTATTCTTTTGATTTAGGGTGGCAGAAGAGAAAAGGGTGGAAATGAGGGAGACTGTGGGGAGACGGGAGAGTTCTGTGAACTTAACTAGCATCACACGTGTCTAATTGAAACAACTTCAGAACATCTGGTGAACTGCGGTTAATAAGGTAGTGGAAAGATATAAAACTGAATCAACGTGAACTAACAGGTATCTATTATAAAGCAGAGATGCAAAGTCTACGTCTTAATACGCAGCTACGTTTGACGATGTTCGTGTTCGTCTCGGTTTAGCAGTCAAAGCCAAACACAATATTGTTACCTGTTGTTCCAGGGTGCTTGAGGCGCCCCGAGGGTTTGGCTTGTTGTTGTACTTCTGGAAACCAGCAGTTGTGGACCAGCGAGTCTGGTTCTGTCTTGATGGTTTGTCTTGACCAACCAGAGCCTCAACTGGAGGCAGGTCAGCCAATGAGGGATCGCTGCCTCGACGGACATTCAGCGACATGCCTGGAGCGGGGAAGGCAGAGGGAGAAGTAATCAAAATATGACATGACTAAAATCAGAAAGAGCAGCTAATATTATGCATGTACACTCTTTGAAATGTCACAAAAATTCCAAATGCAGCGTCATTTACTCATTTCATTACTTCTTTTTTAAGATAGTGTAATATGCTCAAAAGTAAATACCTTTAAATCACTTTGCACTGATATTCCAATTGCAAAGTGGCAGGAGGATAATGGCGTCAACATTAACCTGAGATTGTAATTGCGTATCTCCTTTAATTGAAACACAGCAATTGCAATTTTGACATTACCGTAATATTGACAAAATTTTGCACACTTTTGTAATCTGCATTATCATAATTGATGTCTTTGCTGCTTATTATCCATGGCTCGCTTGATATGCAGCCGTGTCATCCTTTCCTTGGTCTCCACGATGCCGTTTGCTCCCTAATGTTCTTCAACAAGCCACAATCCAATTAAGACGTTCAAAAACCACTGATCATCAACTCCAAAGTCATAATTTCTCAGCAAACAGGAGGCGAATCCACAGACTAAAAGAAGGTCTCGTGCTGCAAACATTAATAATGTAAAGAAAATTGCAGACAGGAAACTGTTTACAGCTGCATCACTTCCTACAGATTACCGACATTTGCTTCAATGTGCCTGAACAATGGAAATGGAAGTGTTTCAGGTTTCACATTAGGTATGCTATATAAAAGCACATGTAACAGTATCCACAAGCTGTGCTATTAAAATACTTATTTAACAAGAAAATGAAAGTATGTGGTTTGTTATTGTGCAATTTTGTTTGCTCCTTATTTAATGTAAATGTTGTTTACAATGTTCTATCTAGTAGCGTGTAGCAGTCGTTTCATGCCTTGGAATGGTTTCTGAAGCTGATGTTATTTTGAAGTGTGTTTGTTGCTACTATTTATGTCCCACCTTCAATTAGTAATTTTTCATTTAAGAACTCAGTCATCTTTGCAGCACATCTGTCAAGTTATCCTTGATGATGTACTTTTGGTAAACATCTGTTTTATTGTTTATTTCACTGTAATTTAGTGTTCAGCCTTTATCAGTTCTTTGTTCCATATCACTGAACTCGGAGTCAGCAGCTCCAACTCTTTGTTGTTAGGGGTCCTTATTTAAAAACATAGTTTATTCTAGTGTCATTCCTTGTTTTTCTGTGGTTTTATTCAACTATTTCAAAATGAACCTTTTGTTTAACTAGAAACTATTATTGTACTTAAATTACCTTTTATAAAGTTTGTAATTCATCATAGTTATGTTGTAGGCACATTTTTATGGCATCTGGAAACATCTCGACTCTTTCTAAGTAACCAGATGAATGTCGTTTCAAAAGAAATTTTCTCTTTCTCTTGCATTTTTTTTTTTTGTCTTTAAGAAATCAATACTTTATTAGCTTGCATGTCGAGGCAGGTAGCTGCCAGAGGACTTCCCACAAATGTCTAATCTCTGTCATTATCAAAGTATTTCTCTGCGTAAAACCGTGCCACGCGAATCCAAACGGCGGGTTTTAACGAGTGTTTTTCTTGGTTGCGAATGTGTTTCATTTATTTTATATGGTGACCACAGGGGTCTCTAAATACCTTCAATCAGATGAAGAAACCTCAAAAGAAGTCAGCCAGCAGGCAAGTCAATGTGAGCTTACTTTACAGTTTAGGTCGTAGATCTAATAACAGGAAACAAACCTTTTCCCTTTTCAGTAATGACTGGTTCGTGTTAAGACCAGGACTCTCAGCAGGGATGCTTAGTGAATACAAGCGCTGAAACAACGTTGATGTGTTAAAAGCAGGGAAAAATGAGCTAACACACAGATTTGAGCAGGTTCCACATTGTGATGCCATCACATCTCTAATATTGCAATTTTTATGGGGTGTTCTTAGTCCGGAGTGGTTAGTATTATCAACAACAGTCCAAGCAAGGAACAATGGGGAAACTACGACATTGTCATTGATGCATGTGGGAAAGCTCCAACAAAGGAACTAGCTTACGTCATTTCGCCAAAAAACTTGATTCTGATAGCTAGGTGTAAATGTGTAGAGTGAAGCCGCACAGCTGCAGACCAGCTGATAGACTGAGATCAGCAAGGGCCTATCAGATAAAAGCACAGCTGAACCACAGAGTGATGACAAAAAAGTGACCTGATCAGCAACATCACTTCTTTCTTTTTTTTTTTGTTTACAGCACAGGGTGGTTATTCGAAGAACACATGGCATCAAGATGCACTGTGGGAAGGAGGCAAGATGCTGAAGCCAGTATGACGCTCTGTATCTTGCCATCTGAGTGGATATTACTTTTACATATAGCACCTTTAAAGTATTGCTACAGACCATGTAGATCTCGACAGGGAGACAGTATTCCCTAACCGCTGGAGGACCATCTACCCTGTCATAAAGCCAAAAATTGGTCAGGAGTGGTTTGAGGAGCGCAACAAGATGACTGAGGAGTAAATATGGCATCTAATTTCTACTTATCCCAATCATCTTGAAAGTCTGTTGGGATCTGCTGGACAAATGAGTCCAATCTAAGAAGGCCACGCCTCACAACTTACATTAATTAAAGAATATAGTACTAACATCTTGGTGGCAGATACCACCGAACTTTGTAACTTTCAAGAGTCTGATGGAGTCCATTCCTCAGTGGGTCAGTTTGCTGTTTTGGCAGCCAAATGCAGATGTGGTCATAATGCCATGCCTCATTTGTGTTCTTACAAAAGGCTGTTGACTTGCTATAGATGAAAAACAATGCATTTCCCAGAACACATCAGAGCTCTGGTGTTACTAGAAGCTTTTTAAAATTATTTAATTTTAAAATGTCCATCTTACTTTATTTAATGGTACTGCCTCTAGAGGCAAGGAGGCTTATCATGTGCAAATAATACTCTAAATATGACGATGCTTGTGATCTTTTGTTTATTAGATACTTTCATTGATGGCATTTCTCGTGTCGTTCCATAACATAGACGTGCATTACCTTAAAATCTAAAGAGTTCCATTTGTTGTACATTTACAAGACTTTTCTGTTCAAAAGCACAAAGTCTCTAATATTTATTAGTTATTTGTTTTTGTTATTTATAGCTATAAGAATATCTTCCAAAAATCTCTGGAGAACCTTACACATAGACCGAGTTATGTGCTACATAAACGTTGACAGAATTTCCATGTATGAAATCCTCCTCTTTAATAAAATTGTGGCACAGTTCTATAGCAGCTTTTTACCCATGATAAATAAAGCAATGTATTGGGTTTTTTTCCATGTGTTGACTGTAAAGAAGGTCACCACATGAAGACTTCTCTCCCATTTTATCAAACCAATTTTCCTCTTTTTAATTTGTGATGGGATTATCCGTGCGGTCCAAAGGGTTTGGCTGGTCCCACGTTTAATATCCAGCACCGCCACTTCAGAGTGGGCCGGATCGATCCAGACTGAAGACTGAATGAGACGGTTGGGGTGGATGGCTAATAAAATGAGACCCTAATCCAGCCCCTGTAGTGAGGGATTATGGTGGGGCCACAGGGTCATGGACATGTACACAAACTAAAATTTAGCAAAGAGAGGTCGGATTCTCCAGGGACTATTACCTCCATTGCTTTGTCCTTTATTTAACTTTCACACTGGCCATCTTCAGAGGAGAAATTACCTCATAGGAATCACCATGGGATAAAAGCACTGCCATATATATATATATAACAAACAACAATCATAAAGCAGCAGGCTGTATATAAATACCCAAGAACTGACTTGCTAATTATTTCACAGCTAAAATCACCATGGAATAGCACAATAGAAACCTCAGCAATCTTATGGAGACTTTGGAATCATTAACACCTGTTTAGTCAGTTTTAACTGAATTTTAGTTCACTTGCCTAGAAAGTCTGGTTCGTTTGCGGAGGTCTGATGCAGACCAGGAAAGCTAACGCTGGTCCTCCTGAAAACCTAGCTCTCAATTCAGTTAGAGTAAACTCTGGTGCAGTTTGAATACATTTATGAAAGTGCAAGTGAATTGGAAAGAGCTCCAATTCACTGAGTTAGGTAATTAATGCAGTCAGATCTAAACTTACTCAAAAAGTTTGCTCATACTAAGCATTATGGCACCACTGACGAAGCAGACATAAAGACTATATGTGGATATTTTTTTTTCTTGTGGCCCCGAAACCCTTGTGTATTTTGGGCTTTTGCTTTCACATCAGCCTGATTTAAATATGAATGCCAAGTGGCCATGGCTTCATGAAATCTCTAAAAGCTATTTTTTTTTCCCAGGCAACTTTGAACCTCTCAAGCATGGACAAATTCAGTGTCTGAATAAATTATGGTTCTGAGCAATTTTAGCTCTCTCTTTAACCACTGACTACATATTGATGTCCTCTGTGCGCATGGGGATTTCCACAGAATACACACTGACCTGAATCGTCCACAGCGGGACAAAGAATTTCATTTTTCAACGAGAACATCGGCATACTGGGAGTGGTGGGAACCTCAAGTGTTTCAGATGGAGATGAAATATGAGGAAGTCTAAAAAGGGGAACTGGTCATCTAATAATCTGAAAATGGCAGCAACAAAATAGTTCTATTTCTCTTGAATTGTAGCAGTGTAATCTGATGAAACATCAGAAAGTGAAACCACAAAATCAGCTCTGAATAAATATGAACTGCTGACCTTTACCATGAGATTGAGATTTAATCTAAATCAAATAGATGGAAAATGCTTTTAGGCAAAGCAGCAGCTAAAACTACTTAGTTTCATTCTTTGTACCACAAAAATACTTTTGGTCTTCACGATTACATAAAAACAGAGTTTTTAGCAATCAATCCCGTAGATGTGACCCTGTATGCTATAAGTATTTATAACAAACACAGTACTGCAATACAGCATCAATTGTTACATCTTCCATAAAGACATTTTATCAGAGGTATAGCTTAGTTTTCATTGTCTCCTAGGAGCAGATCTTTTAAGAAATACAATATATGCGAACTGAAATCATATAAAAATCACCATTCTGCCTTGGGGGTGGTGTTAGCCCAGTTGCACAGTGGGTTTCTGTCAGACTGAAACTTTGGCAGTTTAATTCCCTTCCCCATTCAGTGTGCCAGAGTGTCCTTAAGCTGCACATTGAATATCCTCAGAGCCTCTGATATATTTGTGCGTGCACATGTGAAATTAAAAATGAAATTAAATGAATATATTAGATAGCACTGTGTCATTGAGAAACTCACTAGAACTTAAAAGTAAAAAATAAACCCTATAAAGAATTAGAAATTATGTTTTAAGTACACACGTGATAAAAAGAGCTGTTGCATTTGTATTCAAGGTTTCCCCCAGTGTATTACAGGTCTGAAGGGCCACCATGCTTTACGTGTCCCCCACCCCCAGTGGTTTTATACATTTTATTTGGAGGTTTTAAGTCCAAACCTCCAACTTGGCAGCAAGGACTCTCTCCATTTCTCTAAGATGTGTGGTCTAGTTTGCAACCTGTACTTCCTGTTTACAAAGGCATTGCGTTGCATCAACGTCTGACAAAATAACTTATTGATTGATTGATTTGCTCCAAAACTAGGAGATGGAAAGGTATAATTAACTTTTCTTTTACCCCTGTTTTGCGACACTTGAAAAGTTTGCTCAAAATTCTCATGACAACTGGATGAAAACATATTTGGTTGGGTGAAACTCACGGTACCTTCAGTAGAGTACGCCAACGTTTCTTTTCTGTGTCTGCAAGGTCCAAAGAGAAAAATCAGTCTTCCTTAATTACAATTCTCCACAGACGGTGGAACCAACATTTACAGGAAGCGACGGCTTCAGTGACGTCACAATGTGCCATCTAGGTTACTTTCTGGCTTTGGAAAACCAAAAGGTTCCCAACAGCCTTTCTACAGAATCAGCTAAGAACCAGCTTTTAGCGTCACTCCCTGGTTTAGTAATATCGCCTTGGAGGAACTCTGGTTTGTGAGGACTGAAGTGGGAATGAAGTTGGAAGCAGCTTTGTTCCCACATGACTTCTGAATTCACTATTCAGCTTGTATTCTCAATAAGAAACACAGAGAAAGATTCTTCTCTCTTTACAGAAAGACAATACAGACAGCTTACTGGAAAGAAAGAGGAAAAGATGTCAGCCTTCCTCATGCCCTCTGAGACAGGATCTCCAGCAGACACTCAAATACTTCAGCAACAATAACACTGGTGAGTGGGGGTGCGCGCGTGTGGGTGTGTGTGTGTGAGAGAGAGAGACCGTTTCCCCTAGACAACATGGATCCCAGGAAAAGAAGGAGGCAAAGAGTTCACACCCAGAAGTCAGACCTGACTGATTTAGGTCAATGACTGCAAGTGTGACGATGTGTGTCGCTTTTGCCCAAATAAGAACAGCAGCAAAAGCATTCAGGCTAGGTTTTTATTGTCAAATATCTGAACCATGTGGGTTTTCAGATTTTAAAACTCATTTTCCTGTTTGTGTGTTCTGATCAGAAGAACTAAAGCTACAAAATAAAAAAAACAACATTCTAAAACTTGGTATCTGGAACTGATTCACGTCAAAAACCTTTAAAGTTTCTTGTCAAGAAAGCCAATAACCCTCAGGCAAAAACAGAACTACAGTAAGAGAGTCTACTTTTTCTTTTTTAAATGGTGTTCTGTATGTTCCTCCGTTATAAGTCTAGCAGTACACGCTCTAAGGAGGTAATAAATCCCACTCAGCCTGGTTTGTGGTTAGGAAACGCAGAAGAAGAAGCAGCACTACAAGCCCGGAGTACCAGAACTGCACATAAACATCAAACGTACTATCCTTTTAAATGTAGGAATTAATTCAGGCATCAAAAATAGCTAAACAAAAAAAAAAAAAAAAAAAAAAAAGCACCAGCGTCTGTCTATTTAGGGTTCCTGAGATGTGAACTCAGCTGAATGTTTTGAGTATAATCTGTTCCAAAAACACGTTCTGCTGTGATTTGAAATCTGAACTTCTCTCCTTGTAAGGGTAGCTCCTCAAAAGTCATTGTTTCAGTGAACAAAAAAAAAGTGTGGCATTCCCATTGTCTGGCCTGAGGGATTTTGTAACTAAACATGTTTTTTTTTTTTAAGACATTTTTGATTCCTCATTTGGGAATAAAACATGTTTAAATGAAGGAAACTATTTTATCGCAAACCTCTCCTTAAGAGAAAAACAATTGTATGACAAATAAAATAAGAGTTATGTATAAAATATCTGAAATAAATTTTGGGGGAAAATGTTAGCTTGTGTTGATGTAAGCGATTCATAGTTAAACATTAAAACAGAGTATTTTAATAGATTTTTTTTAACTATACAGAGTATTTTTCACTCATACACACACTGATAAAGCTCTGTTTTTATTTTAATAAGACAGTAGAGGTTTTATTTTATGTTTAAAAAGTCTTAGACTTACAAAACTGGCACAGAAGCTTATTTACAATCAGAAAACTTGATTTTGAAGGAATTAATGAAGGAGTAAAAATGCCTGTTTTCTAAAAATGACTTGGAAATAAATGGTATAAAAGGAAAACTTGAAAAGACTTTTTTCCCAGTATACTGCTGAGACCATTACCAGATTCTCCACTATTTTAGGGCCAATTCCCATCAACAGTCATTTTTTGCCAGCTACGCCTAAGATGTCATTGATCTATTTGTCACATTCGCAGTGTGAGGAAAATCTGGAGTTTGACGTGTAAATAAATACAATCGAGTTTCCAGCAGTTATGCAACCTCTAAACCATGCAGGCTATTTTTGTTCGCCTTATAGACGTGGAGCAGTTTAACGCCGGCTCCGCAGAACGAATCCACAAAAGACTCCAAGTTTTCAGTCTAAATCCTTTTGATGCTTACTGAATGTCATTTGGTCTGTGGGTAATAAAAGTAACACGAGTGCCAGAACACAAAATGTGGAGCTCATGTAGATTTGAAATCTGACTGGATGGGGAGCTGAAAGGAAAATATCATCGAAAGTTTTAAATGAAGCACTTTTTTCCAAAAACGCAGAACAAATCATTCTAAAAGGGACTCAGAAGCCTACAGCTGAAGAAGCTTTATTATGACAGCTTTCGAAAAACCCAAACCAAGACACCTAGAAACAGATGTTATTCCTGACATGTAGAGGCTGTTTTAGATATAAATAACCGAGATCAGTCACATCGTGATTAAAGTACATGAGATTTTCACAGAAATCCAAACCAGGGGGCTGTAAAATAGAAACATCATGCACAAAAGCGATAAATCTCTGCCTCTTCCTCTGTATGCTGGCACTTTAAAAAAAATTTAATTCTGGGTAAAACCAGACTGGCTGACTTGTGCGTAGGTTACAGATTTAAATAAAATACTCCGTCCAAAATAAAGCTCTGTGAGTGTGCTTAGAGTTTGAGAGAAGTTAGGTCAGGCAAATAAACATTCATAAATCACTTTTACTTCATAAACGGTCAGGTTTGATTTTACTGAGGCTTTATTGGACTTTAACCTGCAGCGGGTGTTGTGATCGTGCCAGCATATGTTAATTTTACGACGTTTACTGCAGTCAGGAGGAAACAGCGGTTGCAACGCAGCAGTCTTACCACTAGAAGCGGTTAGAACTTTTTTTTTATTTTTACTAGTTTCTTTCAATCTTTTAGGCTACATAACCAGCTTGTAGGGATAAGCGATCATCATACTTCAATACACTAAGTTAGATAGAAAGCTCTGTTACACTCTGCAGTGAAAGATTTTTTTGATCCTAAAAGGAAATAACTCTGTATGTTTTTCCAAAAATGTAAACATATTTGATCTAATTTCTTATAGTTTAAGCATGGCTGGTAGGAACACAGTGATGATGTATTTCTAAGGTTCAGAAACACAGTCTGGACATGCTTTTTGTTCCCCTTTCAGAAAGAGATAACTGGCCAACCTGAACCCAGTTAAGTTACAAATGACCTCTTGACACAGCCTGAAGAAGAAAAGCAGCCATGCTAGAACTGTGCCGTGTTGCTCGGCAGTCAAATGCTCCAACGCATCGGTTGCCAAAGCTGCAAATGCTCTCTTAAGTGAGACCCTCCAGTTCAGTTGGTCGGAGGCTTGATCTACGCTTCCTGACCGAATTCCACGTGACAAGGACAACCTGGCCCGGAAGGCTTTAGGAAGTGGGCAGAAAGCTCGATGGAATTATTAAAGCAAACCCGGAGCTCTGGGGTGATTTTCTTCTTTTTCTGGACCGGCTCAGTGTCGGAATGTGAGGCGTATGGACACGGTTATAAATGAAAGAAGATCTGTCCTAATGGAAATGTACAAAGTACAAACCTGAAGCCACAGTAAAAAGAATGGAAGTTACTGCTCTGCTTTAAAGCTGCACTGTGGAATTTTTAGAATCAATATGTTTTGTGCATATAAAACTGTCACTGTCAGGACAGCATGAGACAAATAATCTGCTTCATGTTTTTCTGCTACTGCTAGCTGCAGATATCCACCGCTCCCGGTCAGACACAACCAATCAGATCCAGGAGGAGGGTCTTACCGCTGTTAATCACGCTCGTGTAAGTGCTGCTCACACCCTCCTGCTTGTTCTTTTGTGCGTTACGGCTTCTTCCCCACACTGGAGCTTGATATGAATGTGCAAGCTAGTTATCATGGCCACTGATAACAGAAGATAAACAGTTTTCATATAACTGTTAGTTGTTTCTCCACTATTAGCACAGTGAGCAGCGTGTAGGCGAGCATGGTGACAGCACTAGCTCTGGTTGGTTGTTTCTGACTGGGAGCGGTGTATATAAATACATAAAGTGTATAACAACAGCTTTAATAACGGTTTGCATGTATGAATAATGATGTGAAACTCCAGTATCTGGATTAAAATGTATGTTTTTGGTTGGCAAAAAGTTAAAACTAAAAATTTAATTCACTACCATTTGCCACAAGGTTCAGTTTTATTTTCATATTTTGTTTCTGCTATTTTCTCTTCTCAAATAAATAATTGAAATGATTACAAGGGATTCCCAACCTTCTATAATATTTACATCTGGACATTTTAAAACAGCTCACCCCTTTCTTCCATCACACACGTCGTCGCCAAATCGTCTCATCGCCAGAGCACATTATGTCCGCAGGGTAATTTTGTACGTTGTCAAATTGAATCGACTACGATACTCAAAAAGCCTCCAAAGAAAGCCCTTCTGAGTGACGAGTAGAAAACAAATGTTTTACTTTGATCCGACCCGTGACTGCGAGCCAAATCAGTGGATTCTGAAAGTAATCATATCTGAAGAAAGATGTTGCAAGGGGAGCTTTTTGGGATTTCCACAGAGCATTGGCGCACATTATATCTGAATCCAGCTAACGCGAAACAGAAAGCGATAAAAGGACAGTGATGGAATTACTGTGACTGAGGGTGAACAGATGGTTCTCAGCACAAACTGGAACCAGTTATATTGCTAACCTGAAAACTTCACTTTTCTGCTATGGAGGCGGCAAATTGAGCAGAACTTGACTCGTCCTTTCTTAAAACCAAAACATATATGGATGATATTTGTCATGCCCCTCTTACGAAAAGCTCTCATTCCCCAAATGCGCATATTCACCCCATTGCCGTTTATCTTGTTTATACTGGCCCAGCTGAGGCATTTATAGAGAGTGAAGTACTCTTCATTACGAAGACAAAACATTAAAGTTCACTAAATCTGCTCACACTGTAATGAGCTGTTAGAATGAACTCAAGATGTGAATGAAGCTCAGTTTTTTTAAGCTTAACAAACGTCCGCTTGGAAAATGTTTTGCTTCTGCTGGATTATCCGGTGATAAAAGTTCCTAATCAAATCACGGCCTTTCCGTTGAAAAATTTGAGGCACAGTCATACTTCACAAACAGATAAATGCTGGTATAAAATCTAATTTTAATCCAGAATACGACATGCTAAACAGTTTTGAGTGTTTAATCGATTGAATGGGTACTTCGCTAGTTTTATTGGGTTTTTGTCTGTGATTTAATTTGTTTGTTTTTTTTTTCATGTCTAACTTCTGAAATCCTGGTCAAATTTTGTGGTTTTTAAAGGTACAAATTAATCGATCTCACATAAAATGAAAGTTAATACATTTCTTTAAAAAAAAAATAATGGAAATTTCTCAAATTCCTTTAAGCAGAAAAGAAGAGAACAACTCAATGTTACATTAACTTAGCTGTGGAAATATTTTATTTCTAGAAATTACCTCTTAGGCTTTTGAGGGGATTATCCAGCAGTCAAAACAATAAATTGCAAATGTGAAGAACTATCACATCTGGGATTTTCTTTTTTTTTTTAAAGACAGTAAAAACAAAAACAAATAAAAAAAAATAAACCCCATGGTGATACTGAATGAAAAACCACCACTAATCAACATATTTTTGCTGCATTCTCAGTCATTTTCCATATTCAGCTCTTTTTGGAGGTGTTACTTTCATAGAGCAAAAACATATTTTTCCAAAAGATGGTGCTCTTGGGGGGGGTTGGAAAACAAAAGTGAGCGGCTCTCTGAGACCGATTTCTTAATGCGCTCTTTCACAGACTCTTCCATTTTTAGCTATTCTTCAGCTTAATGCGAGTGGCGCTGAAATGACACCGTTCAGGGCAGACCAGCTCCGTCTCTTTTTCTCATGATCTTTGTCCCCGGGTTACAATCGGTCGCGGTGGAGTTTATGTAACATGCCAAAAGTTGATTTGTTGTTGTTTACTTTTTCTCAGTCAAATGACTTGCAGAGCCAAGCTCAGGAAGCAATAAAGCAGTCAAGCACGGTCACACACTCCACTCACACACGCATTCACACGATTCCGCCGCTTAGCTGTAGTTTTATTAGGGTTCTGGCAGGAGCAACACAAGGATTCGCAGTAGTAGCGCATTCCCATCAGCGCTAAGTGGAGACCGACGCTCGCACTGCCAACACCATCTAGCCGATTGCAGTCATTAGCTATAATCTGCTTTGAATTATATCGAGACCCTATTAATGAGAGCTTGGCTAATAAAGAACAGCCACTCCTCAGCTGTTTCACACCAACATCGACAATGGACGCCATGTTTTTCTCTAACCTTGCAACTGTAAGTAGGATCAGGAGATGACTGGGGCTCTCAGTTAGCTAATTTTAAGCTAGCTATCTCAACAGGCTTTCTGCTGAGAGTATAGTCTTTTCAAACGATTTTAACTGTTATGAATTTATAACGTAGCTAGATCATCACTGGGAAGGGGGAAATAAAGCTTTGGAGACTGGTAATGGTACAAACTTATACTTCATACTTCCAAAAAATAAAGCAAAAACTTCTGAATGTAGCTTCTATTCAGGATGTAAGGCACTAATTCCCAACAGTCTTCAGGGTGGATGTTGTTGCCGAGCGAAGAGGACGCAATATGAGCTATTTTCAAGTTGATGAACTAACTTCTCCACAGAATACTCAAGGACATAGTGCTAGCATGCCAACACAAGATGCTAAATCAAGTATTAATGTCTTTTCTGTTCACTTAGATAACAGTGTGGTCTTTGCTTCTGCTCCCAAAATAGAGGAATGCAAGAGGAAAAAAAATATACTTCAAATGGTGTCCTTATATCTTACATCACGAGAGAAATAAAAATTCTCCATCAGCAGATTACTAAAATAAGAGATTAGGAATCATTCTTTTATAACACTTGAATATCTAGTTCAAATGCAAAACGTTGGGGTCAAACACAGATGCAGACAAGAATGAGTTAAACGAACCATCAGACTAATCAGCTGATGCAAAAAATGCCACTGTTATAAGCTCAGCAATTTCAACTAAAGTAAAAGATTGATAAGATATTTCTGGAATAGAGAGAAATGTTGCAAAAGAGAGAGGGGGGAAGGGGGAGGGCAAATGGACTTCCCAACAGTGTCTTAGAGCAGATATCTGCAAAAAAAATACATGTATTATAAATTACCTGTCTTGACTTGGTTACTTTGGTGAGGCAGTATATATTAAAAATGGACTAATTCACTGTGCTATGAGATGTACTCTCAGTGTTTCTCACTGCGTCCGCCACCTCTTCTGCAGTGACTTTAATACGGCCTTGACTGGTGGCAGACGGTCTCCACAGTGACGGATCACTAAGCCCAATTGATTAGATGAAGGCCTTTCTCTTTGAGGCATCAACCTTCCTGCACGGGCAGTACTTTCAGTGGCGTTTCAGCAACCCTGTCACCAAAGAGTTTAAACAATCGAGGCCAAACTGATGAGGCAAGCACAGGGACAGCCTTTCAGGCTCGTCTTGACATACGCATCCATGTTTCAATTGTTTTGTGTGATCTGCAAACATCTGCATTCCCGGAGTTGGATGTGACAAAAATTAAACATGTTGTGGGGAACATATTTCCAGCTGCCAGAGTCAAAAAATAAATGTGGGATAATTGCAGAAAACCTGGACATTTATCGACACGTCTGTATTAGTTTCATCTTCTGTTAAAACACAACTTTGCTCACAGGTAACTTTAGAAAGGAATCATCTCCATCACTGAGTAACTAACTTTTAGTTGCTAAGTAACTTCAGCCTCAAATAAGCAGCACAAAGTTGCTAGCATGTTCTATTTTGGCCTCGTGTTTACTTGTCGACAGAAACGTGCGACAGAAAAAAGATAAACACGCTTTCTAAGAATAGAAGGCGTACCATCAAAATCCAATTTTAATTTAAAGTTTCAAACATTTTCTTTTACTTTTGCAAGATCGGATTTAGTGTGAAATGGAGGAGACTGCTCTGGCATCTGTATAATTACAGGAAAATTGCATTCATTATTGTAATTTACATCCCATCTCCAATCCAATTATTAGCAATAGGCTACCGAGATGAAACCAACGGATGGGTGGAGGACAAAAAAAAAAAAAAAAGTGAGGTAGAGTTTGGGACTTTGGGAGTTGTGTGAAGGAAGAGGGGATCAATATGGCTCTAGAAGATAATGATTTTAAATAGACATAATTCTCTGCCTCGGAGTACAGCTGCCAAGGGCACCACTGCAATGCTTTCAAGTCTGATATGAAATATTACTGGCAGTAATTTGCTCATCTGCATCCCAAGAGGGACCTTCTCCTGCCAGTCTTGTTCATCTGCCTGACCATGTAGAAAGTGTGTATCGCCCCAACCAGCCCCCTTTAAATTAAAACACACTGAGAATAATTAATGGAAGGTATATTAAAAGTGTAAGTAAAAAAATAAGACTGTATATATTATGCTTTCTGTTCAAGCTAAGCTTTTTTGAGAACAGCCAATTGACCCGATGCAGGATACAGTTCTGGTCCTTGCCGAAAGCCAATCAAGATTTTTCATTTATTAGAACATTTCATTGTTTTAATCCACTTTCATGAATCTCTGTGTGTTTGTAAGTTAGTCTGATTGTAATTTTGTTTCCTAATTTCAACAAATCCAATAGAATCGGGATCCGATGTTGAACATAAGTTAGGTATTAGCTGACATCATGGATTTGAACTTTGCATTAAGTGCCTTTCAAAAAGTTTGTGCAGAATTATTTTTTTAAACTTTTCTAATATGTATCGTCCACTAGGAAAAATTATCTGGTATTAGGTGTCAAACTCATTTTCGTTTTGGGCCAATTCAAGATCACGAATGCTCTTAAAGGGCCAGAATGTATTGATAAAACCTGTTCACCAAACTGTTAAAATATCAATGAATTCTTAAAATTAAATAATATTGCTGAACATCTTTTCAGTCTCTCCACAATTTTGTGATAGTTTTTGTGATTTTGGCAATTTGTATCACTGCAAAAAAATGCGGGGATTTGTTGATTTTGCGTAAATTTCCACAATATTTCCCAACTGGAGGGACTGATTGATAAAATTTGGCAGTAAACAGACAAAAACTTCTTTGATTCAATTGATAGCATAATATTTCAGCACACTTAGAGTTTAGGCTAGAATATATAAGGCCACATAAAAAGGTGTGATGGGCCAGATTTGGCCCACGGGCCTTGAGTTTGACATGTGTGCCTTACAGTTTGTCTACGCTATGAAACACATCTGTGATCAATTTAGCCAGCTTCACTTTTGACTCCATTTTAACCCAAAATTAGCAAAACTTTTATTTCCCACAAGCTTCAATGTTCAGTCATCTTTTTTGACAGATCTTATACAATAGTTCAATAAAAAATGTTGAACACATTTGTAAAGCCTGTCTTAAGAGATGCATCAAGTTTTGCAAAGTATCCATGAAAAGAAAAAGGTCTGGTGTTCAACTTTCTCTGACATACTGGATATCAATTTCCATGCCAGTTCCTGATAGATAGTGGCCTGTTCTTGCTTTATCAGTAATGGCAGTTCACATTTATTTTTGTTCACACTCGCCTTAAGGATTGACGACAAGTTCATGACTGGATTAAAATCGGCAGACTTTTCTAATATTTTCGAACCACAGTTATCATTTCTACCTTGTGACATGGAACTCTGATGTGCAGGAATAAAAAGCTTTTCCATCACCAAACGCTCTGAAAAGATTGAGATCCAATTCTCTACTGATAGGAAAGTGATTTGTGATCCCAGACGCTTAAACAAGAGCCAAACCCTCAAATGGTTTGCCGCAGGGTATTTCGTTGTTAGGTTTTCTTGTCTGGACAGCAATTCTTTCAGACAATCTGAAAGTCGGGAGGAGACTTCAAAGAAAATAACTTCATTCCAGTCTGCTGCTTTGGACTGCAAATCACTGGGAAAGATGTCGGATACGCAGAAATGTTTTTCTTAGAGAGAAATGACTTCTTTGCTGCACTTTTTGATACCAAGCGTGCATTCAAAAGTCTCTGCCTCACTTCCAGGCATCAAAAAGTCTGCCACTCCTGACCAAGCACTGCTCTGATGGTGGATGGCTCTGAATGGTCGACGTACCAAAATCGGTTCTCATTATCGTTTTTGGGTGACAATAATTGCATCATTGTGTTCTCGTGTCGCCCACGCCTTCATGCCACAACCCCAATGGCAAATTTTTCTCCCCTACTGTACATGTTGTGTGATTTGTCTGAGTCTCGTAGATGTGTTTGTTTATGCACAACTACTCAACTTCCAGAAGCTGGATTTCCAGCCAGAGAGCAAGACAGATAGTTTTGGGGAACAACTGTTCACAGCTGTGAGGAAGTACATACAGTTGGACCAGAACACTGAACTTCCCCTACTCTGTTCTGGTCCGATAGAGCGGTCAAATGTCCCACTGACATCATCCGTTCTTTTTTTCCAATAATATGGGAAATAAAATTATATCTTCTTGTTCGACAATCATTACATCCGTGTCCTTCAAACTTGTAAACTCATAATGATGACTCAATAAATAGCTGACCCAGACAAAAACTTATTATTTGCCTGTAAAGCTTGTCTGATGCAAAGTGACGCCGATGGCGTTTGTTTTCCTGAAGGTAACCGTGGCTGACAATGAAGAATGATTTTAAGTACCATGCCGCTTTAAGGCAACCATTCTGTTCTTCTAATTCAATCACAATAACAGAGTGAGATCACTTTTCCTGTCGTCATTAACGCGTTCCCTTGAGGTAACGATACGATCGCAGAACTGATGCCAGCAGTTTTTGTGGCTGAGCTAAAGCAAATGGCAAGTGTCTGTGTGTGTGAGAGTGTTTTTCCTTCATAACATTTATTTTCCTTGAATGTCAAATTAAATGTGTTTATTTGAACATTGTACAAACTAAAGCTTGCAAAAAAAATCATTTGTCAATCTTAAAACTTCTGGGCATGCATTGTTTAGCAGAGGGACTAAACAGATGTTTTGTGTATACACAAAATATATCAATATATTTCATGCAACATAAACCAAATTTCCTGTTTTATTGTAATAAAAGTATTTTATAGAAATAAAAAATGGCATAATACAGTGTCCATTATGGCTTTTTGAGCATAGACTGATCTAAAAGTTGCAGAATGCCTTGGAAGATTTGGATTGTAAATTCCACTTATTGTTTCCAAAGAACAAGAGACCATCTACCGAGACATTGCGTCTGTTGTAGTCAATTGGTTCAGCCAATCCTTTTGTCCTACTCTATCCTTTTTGTGTTTTATTTGCATTTGTTAAATTAAAAGTTATTTCGTCAGAACAGTTTCTCTGTTTTGCTTTTTTTCCTGCCGGGGGCCTCAGCAGGGCTGTGGTGATTGATTGCTACTACCTGTATCATCCCTTGTGGTATTATACTCTTGTTTTCTTTGTTTAGTGTATCTTGTTCATCATCGCCCTTCTCCTACGCCGTTGTCATTGTTTGTGCTCCGAGTCTTGTCATGTTGCTTCATGTTTTGTGGTTTACATTAGGTTTCTTTCCTGCTGTGCGGTGCCTTGGTTTCTCCCTCAAAGTATATTTCCTCCCGACTCCGAGCTGCTTCCCGAATCTGGGTTCTTACTGCGCTTCAAATGTGACATTATGAGATGTGTGCCCATGGTGCCACATTGTATATAAATCCCTACACCTTGTCTGCTACTGTAGGTCTGGAAGTAATGCTTTAACAAACCAAAAGGATGACTAAAAAGCAAATATTTTTGGTATTTTTACATGGTTTAAAGTTGAAGTAGAATCTGTTCTGTTAAATTTCCAAATCAGATCAAAATGTACTTTCTTGCATCACTCTTCTGTAAAGTTTGTATTTGTACAAGCCTTACTGCAAAGAAAGAAATTAAGGAGTTTGCTATGGCAGTGAGAAGATTTTTGAAGTCAGGATGTTAGAACACCTAGTACTGTCATTGCTTACAAATGAAACCGATACCTGACAATATGTTGACATATTTAGTGTGATTGCTGGGTACTCGGTATTAGAGTATTCTGGTACGTAGCAACAAAAAAGAAGTTCCGGATTATTAGGATGAAGTTTGAAGAGAATTCTAAAGGGCTTGAAACTTGCGCTGTATATGTGCATGAAATCCTACACAAACCCAATACGGTGAAGTTTAGCTTTAGACTGAAACTGGCCTTGAATGTTAGATGCTAACTATTATTTGTCTTGTCAGTTTGAACACACTTATGCTTTTTATGCCCTTAGTTACTGCATTATTCCAGACATGTAAGATCTCTTGATATTTAGGCCAAGAAACGGCAATAAATTAGTTGTTGTGTGAAATAAGTCTAAGCTACTATGTCTTCTGACCTCTGGATGTGGCTTGTATCTATAAGACTATGACTTGTATCTACAGGACTCTTATTTTGAAGTGGAAACGATAGTAGTTTTTGAGTTTTTTGGGGGCTTTTTTGACAGAAATGATTAATAAAGACCTAGATAAGCTGGCTGACAGAAATAGTCTACAAACCTTGAAGGATCATTTTGGGAAATCTGTAGAAGACTTTAAAGTTAATAGAGTTAAAAACAAGAAATTTTTTGTAAGAACTCAGAATGATGCAACTCTTGTTAGTTTTAGATTAGGTTTAAGCTAACAATATTAAAATTAGCATCTTATTTATAGATTCCTATCATAGCTAAGCCTAAGGGATATACCAGAGTTATTTATTGTTTCACAACTATGTTTGATCATCTCCAGTCCAAATTGGACATATTTATATTGATCAAACTTGAATTGAACATTTATGGAGAGAACAAGAGATTATTTACAAAACACAATTCGAGTTTTAGGAAACCCTTCTACTTGAAAAAAAACACATAAACGGAAAATATCCATCACACCTTTTGGCACCAGTTCCATCTTAGAATTAGACAAACATAAAAATGTTGATACATGGGAGATTCACACCTGAACTGGATTATTCTACTCTAATCACATTTTGCAAAATGGTGAAAAGCTTATCAGAAAAAATTATTGCTAAAATATCGTCTTACTCCTGTGGTTCCAGTGTCATGCATTTTCTGACCCTCCAAGCTAAGCGTATTTTCAGGCCCGCGTTGGACTTACTTGATCGCAGAGCAGATGTTGTGACCTCGATCTCGCTTGCAGCTTGGTAGGGCTGGAATGCTGACGCTGAATTCATCTCACTGGCATACGGTTCTGGGCTGTGCGTTCCCGTGGAGCTGGCGCTCGTTCCGTCCCCTCCATTGTGTGGATCCTGCTCTTCGTACACTGCAACCAGCTGAGGAGACAATGAAACAAATGCTTTCACATACTGTATCTTTTTATCCGCACAATAGCGCATTAACTGGAGTGCCAGACGCTCTGCATTCGCTACAGCCAAAATCGCTCCAAGTGGCATCATTTCACTCCAAAGTAATGTGTCGTCGTGGTATTTTATAACAAATAATTTGTTCTTTCGGGGGAATTTAGCAGCATGCGAGCAGAGGCTTATCTCGGAAACATACATGTGTGTTTCTGTAACTGTGTGGGTTGCTCCGGGTTGCCAGGTTTGGCTTCCCGGGCAAGCTGCTACTCCGTTCTAACAAAAAGTGATTCGTTGCCACGTTTCCCAGGCCAGATGGAGAAAACTCCGCAAAGCATTGCATGATCAGATCACCACCACTCATTATCAGAGCCAAAATGGCCGAATAATGAGAGGAAAATGTGTAACATAACTCAGCAGAAGAAGAAGAAATAATGTCAGCCAGTGGAAGGTACCCAAATGATTTAAATTCTTTCTAAAAGTCTTGTGGATTTTGACCCTCGCTGAAATAATTCCAAAGACAGAAGGAATGCAATACTGCACAACCTTTAGTAGCAGGGAGGACATGGCAGTGCCAAGTGGCTTTTTCATTTTCAGCTGAATCCGCTGCTGAACCTCTCAAAAGAGGATTAACCTCCGCCTCTATCCAGACTAAGCAACCAAACAGCAGCAGAAAGATGAGCGGCATGCAAGACAAAACAACAACGCATATATTAAAGACTTGAAATGAGTTATTTTTAATATTTTTCTGCTACCTGCAAACACACAAAAAGAAAGAACTAGTCATTCGTGAATATCACATTAGGTTGATCTGAAAGCAAAGAACCTAGATATAAAAATAACAGTTTTCCCATGTATTTGTTATTTTTCATCTCCCCAACACAGGGAAATCTGCATACAAACAAGCTGAAATGTGTCTGCTCCTCTGTTTGATTTGGTTCGTATCCACAAGAAGCGTATTACACTTAAGCGTGTGCGTGTGTTTGTGTGTGTCTGCATATGAATTCACGCCGCTCTGCGTGTATGCCCGTGTGGTTTATGGCGGCTGTAATTCACAGCAGCGTCTCTCACGCTGGCTTTGCACAATTAAAGCAGCCTGGGTTCCCCCCCTCCCCCCTCTTCTTTTCCTTCCCTTAAGATGTTTTGCGCGTACCAGTGCCGTCTCTGAGAACCCTCTTTATCACCGAAAGCTTTCATTTCACCCTAATCACGTTCCATCCCGATGTTAAAATTACATTCCTCAGATTGGAAGGGTTTATCACGAATGTGCTCAGCACACCAGAGAGGCAATCAGAAACGAAAGCGATCTGCTACAACCAACATTAGAAGAGGCATCATAGCTCAGGCGTGCTTATTGGTAAATATGCGAATTCACAAGTGAAGGCGTAAAGGATGGTTTGCTTTTGGTTTGGCTGCAAACAAACTTAAACGGGAGATTAAAGCATAAAAAGCGAACGTGTGTGTGTGTCTTGGGTGAGTTCTATCAATAAGAAGGGTTTATGTGCTAAATATTTTTATAGAGATGAAAAGAAGAGGGCCTGAGAGACAAAAAGACTTTTTGGCGTTTATGCTGGCCGAGTGTGATGTGTGCAGGCCAATGGATCATTAGCAATGAAATAATCATGCTTCCCATTCATGGGTTACTGGGAGCATTTAGCGACTCGACAAGCCATGTGCCTGCCAGCTGCCCATTTAGGGAAGTGCTTAATACTGTTGTTGCTGTCTGGGGGAAAGCACTATTCATTGTTAAATACTTTTAAAGTTTCATTAATTAAGTCAGCTTGTCTTGCCTACTACGACGCGCTCTGTTTCATAATCAAATGAGTCTGTCCCTGCACCGAATTCAGGATTTATGACGTCCAGTAATGAGCAGTTTATTCTGCTATGAACCAGGAAGTAAGGATGCAAAATGTGAATAGATCCGCACATAACGGTTGATTTGTCCTCGAGTGAAACTCTCTTCGATGTGGAAGTTTTTACTGAGAGATGAAGACAAAGTTAGTTATTCTCAGGATGGGTATGTTTAAAAATGCTTGGCCAAGTAATCACAAGATGCATTATGTTTGAAAACAACTCTGAGTGAGTCAAAGCTTTCAGCAAACCAAAGTAAGTGACCCTTCATCGGTGCAGACAGAGAGTCTGCATAGTTTGGCAAAAGATAAAAGAATGTTAATATTGGTTCATTGCTGCAAAACCTTTCTTAGAATTTATGTAAATACTAGAGCAATGGCACACATGTAGCTTGATTTCGAAGATATTAATAAATTCATCTGGCATATACGCTCACTATTGTGGCATTTAGCAAACAGAGATGATTTTGGTCACTTTTACTGAGAAAACAAGAGAAATTTGGTAATTGTTTTGCTTGATGTTTTAAACGTCTGATTTTAAATTTATGTGGTACATGGGGCAGAGTTACGACACATGTCAATTAATATTCAACGCGTCAAACAAATAGTTGCAGTCTGTCTTAGCTGATTGTGTATGCTACAGTATCAGAGGCATAGGAAGAAGGCACGAGAGCGTTATTTACCTCATGCAGCACACGTTCCTATAATGCACTGAAACAATGTGTGGCAGGGTGCATCAATTTACAAGCAAATTATTAGGTTTATTTACTTCCCAAAAATTTTGTTTTTTATTTGGAGAAGGATTCAACTTTTATTTGACGAAACTTACGTGGAAGACTATGAAGTGTCTTTGGAACAGGAGTTAGATTAGACACCAGGTTTTCACATGTCTCTCTTGCATGTCTCAGAGCTTTTTCTCGCGGCTTTCTGACCTCTGTCTATGTAAGGAAGAGAAGGGCACACGTGGCCGGAGGGAGAACTGATGCAATTTTTGCTTTCAGTGAGACAGAACTCGAACTGCTAAAGCAGTGAAATCCATCACAGAGCGCTCGCCTCCTCCTGGGAATTGATCGCAACCACTTCAGAACAGAGACAAGTTCACACTTCTTTTTGATTTCTATTTTTCCCCTCTCTTTTATTCACTCACCGTCTCCTTTAAACAACTATACAAAGAATGCTGGAGATGAACTCAGAAGTTTGTGAAGCAAAAGAAAACTTTCTAGGCCAGGAGATGCGACGGTTAATTGTCGAGTGGCGTGACAGCTGAGGCTGAGGGAGACTCTAAATAACGTGATGCTACAATGAAACACACCAATCAAAACCAGAGATATGAAAAGGAAGAGAGAAAGCACAAAGATTTAGGGGAAGAAGAAAAAAAAATTCCAGTTTCGAGGCTCAGGATAAACTCCAGAGCGGTTTCAAAAACCTATTTAGCTCCCACCTGCTTCAGTTGAGAGAACCATGGAAAAGCACAGAGCTGGCAGTCTTATTTCATGGACCTTTCTCTCTCTCCCTCTCTTTCCCTTTCCCTCTAGCAGAGAGCCACAACACAGATGCTGCTTTAAGCCCCTGTAGCAAGGCTGACACTCATCCACTTTCAGCCTGTTCCACTGACTGTCACAGCAGCTGCCAATCAAGCGCTATCTACCTGGAAGCCCGAGGGGCTGTTGGGGGAGAGGCATGAGCGGGGGAATGGATAGAGATGATGTTGAACGGGTGAAACGAAGCGGGGGATTGAGGAGGAAGCGGAAGAAAAGAGAAAGTCAACTGAGGCCAAGTGTTTTTCAGTTGCGTAGGTACAAGCTGTGTTCGGTATTTCCATATCATTAAATGGAGTGAGCTGGCAGACAGTATTTAAAAAAAAAAAAAAAACAGCAGAATGCCTTTCATGTTGGCCTCCTTTGATCACCTTCCGGCTTTTGGCAGTAAGGTGAAGAAGGAGAAGAAATGGAGAGGAGGTAGCTGAGGGGGGAAATCAGAAGCGGTTTTGACAACCTCTTTAAAGATCTCCTCTCCGCGTCCGCTCTCAGCCCCCGCCACCACACCGGCCTACCAGAACCTGTGATCTGCGCGGATGCATGGGCGATTGGGATTGGCATCGCTGCAAAACGCCTGTCCAAAACACTCACCAAGTGGCACAGGAAAGGAACAAGCTATATGTACTAGCAACGCTAAACAAAGGCAAGAAAAAAAAGTAGCACCTTGCAAACATATTCATATGCTGGGAACATTTACACAATTAGTTACTTTAGTACGGCAAGCTTTCATATGTATTGTATGTGGTGGAATTTTAAGTAGCAAATGAACGCCTGAATGGAGCTACTCTGTCAGAGTGGTTCAGTCATAGTCCGGTCTTCAGTCAAATGGAGAATCGGTTGCAAAAATCGGAAAGATTGCTCATCACGTCTAAAGATATTAATTCTGAGCTGTTTTTACAAAGATGAGTTAGCAAAAATTACAGTCTCTAGATCTGCAAAGTAAAAAACTTCCAGCAGTGATTGCACCAAACTTTTCTTTTTTAAAAGTATTGTGATGTGAGAGCTGAATAAAACTGAATGCTGCATTTCTCCAATTCAACATTTAAAAGAGGAACATTATCTAAAAATCAAGTTTTAGCATATTATACGTTATGTCCTCATCGAAAACATACCTGGAGTGTTGCTTTCACTCTTTCACGAATGTTTAAGGAAACATGAATCTCCCGTGGCAACCATTCAGCGGCCCTTTAAAGTTTGCTCATACAAAGCGCCACCTATTTACCCAGAGCTCCACCGTAGAGCTTCAGTCTCCAGCTGAGCTTCTGCCCCCACAGAGCAGTCCTACCCCACACAATTCCTCTAGACTAGCGGCGGCAGCAATTAGCAAACATCTGGTGGAAGTGGGCGTCTACTGATCTCATTATACGAGCTAAGGACGGTTGTAAATAATGGAGGAGCGTTGTTGTGATGATGTGCTGGACGGGGAGTGTCAAAAAGGACTTCTTAAAGAGAAGTCCTTTTTGATTATAACATATTATAATGTCAGATTATAACATGTTATAATGTCAGATTATAACATGTTATAATGTCAGATTATAACATCTGACATTATAACATGTCAGATATGTTATAATGTAAAGTTAGTTGTTTTTGAGATATACAGCATTTTTCTAACAACTGAAGGCTACTTGGTTATTTGATTGTGATATAAAATGGCAGTATATTCCTGGAAAATACATAGGAGTTAAGATTCCTAAAACGCTGTATCCTTTTCCCGTCACTTGACAGTTATTAACACTCCGTTTTCCTTTTGTGAAATGAAGTTACATTCCTAAGAGTATGAAATATTTAGCCAAGAATTGTACAGTGGGAAAAGTAAACACACATACCTTGACACTCACAGAGACAGACAGTCCTTCATCTCCCCTCTCGCTGCCATTTATCATCATTTTACTGCAAGGGCACCGGTGGCGCAAAGTTATTATAGGTACAGTACAGGTGGAACAGTGAAGTCACATACTCCAGAGAATCCAAGGACTTCAAACTTGTTGAGTAATGGCCGTGAATCACCATATATCATCTACACACTGCTAGTCTTTCCATCCATCTGTCTGTTGATTCATCACTCCCTTCGACGTTCCAGAGACATCGCGGAGCTTTTGGACCATTTCTCAGTTTTCAACACTAGCAGAGGTTGGTCTTGGATAATACTTTGTTTGTAGAAGAAAAGAATTGTCTTCTTAAAGAATCAACCTGTTATTCTGAGTGATTTTTTTTTTCATTACCTTAAACCAAGATTGACGCGAACAGCCCTTTCTCCCCTCACTCTGAAGCTATTACAGTTTTTAATATTTTATTCTTCCTCCTGTCCATTATTACTAACACACCATGAGTCTAGCAATCCAACAAAGTGCTTAGTTATGTATTTTCCTGCTCATCAAGAGCATCAAATATTCAGAGAAAGAGTCTCCAGCACTCTTGGCCCATCACTTGCATTCCAGATAACCGTCAAACTGCGCCTGGCGGCGCTTCAGAAACGTATGCATATTGCAGGTGCTGTCACGTGCGGTTGATGCAAGGGAAGACTGCCCCCAAAGGCTGGCTTTTGCAAAAAAAAAGAAGAAAAAAAATTGAGAGTGGAAATGATGACACAACTTGGAAATCCAATGTAACGTGGCTAATAAAAAAAAAAAAAATAAATCATGCTGCGACACGTAAAATACATCCTCCCGTTTCCTAACTGTGAAGGTGTGCATCAGCAGCGGAGCAGGGCACCGGGAATCAAAGGAAAGGGCGAGATGAAAGGCTTAAATATATCCAATAATACCAGGCAGACAATTGGTTTGTTCTGCTTAATCTGAGCTAAAATAATATATTGATATATTCTTTTAGCTCACTTCGGTAAAAACAGTTCACCGCAAAAAAAAAAAAAAAAGAAGAAGATGAACACATGGTGGGAACACTGACAATGTGGATCGCAGAGAGAAAATACACAGAGCAAGCAAAGTTTAACCAGATTACAGAGTCATCCCTTTCAAATCCACAAGGCTAAGTTCCCGTCCACCTTTGAAGTTTCCCTCCTGGGCGCGGGTAATGAATTCACACATATTAGAGACCGGTGTAAGAGCGCTACCTACGCAGTGCTGACAGAGGAGAAAGTTCCTACTACGCCCCCGACACATTCTTCCATGTATATTAATACCTTATAACCTATGCTCATATGTGCAATTCAATTTCGTTCAGCCCTGGGAAATAAAATGTTAAAAAAATATATAATTTTTGGTTGTTTTTTTTTTCAATTTTTCCAAGACACACAAAAGATCATTGCTGACTGAAAAGCAAGAAAGAAGCCAAGGTTATCAAACGAGAGCAGAAAAAGTGATGACATTAAAAGCAATTAAAGTGAATCTCTGTAGACGGAAGGAAAGAGACGTTGTAATCATTTTATGACCTCGATGGGCTTAATAGCCACTGATTGCTTAAGGGTTATTAACACTGAGCAGACATATGAAATAATGCTGATTATGTTTCACCAAAACATTCTACATAGCCTCATAAAGAAACTTAGTAAAAATTAATAAAGGTATTTTAGACAGGCATTCGTATACAAAAGTTTAATTATTTTACATTCTCTCTCATAAACGAACATACATGTCAAAATTCAAAACGAGCTACTTAATCTCTTTGATTCCATGGAAATGTATACATTTCAATGTTGAACAGTTAAGTACATAGCCTTTTAGTAACTCTGCAATGAGCAGAAAATGTGTTTTCTAGATTATGAACCATAAAAAGGTTATCTCTTGAAGAGCGGTCTTTATAAAAGTTCATCTATAAAGTTCATTTACAGAGATGTGCTATTGTAATTGAGCTCACCTGTGTTAAGAGTTCAAAAAGACAGCAAAAATAACCTACAACATTACCACGGAGAAATTTGTACATAAAATTGTACACGGGTCAGCACTGTTTTTATTCCATATGTCTCACTATTAGGTTAATTCTTTGGTAAAAGTGAAATGAAATGAAATGCAATAAATCATTGAGGTCCTGTTCCTAAACAGGGAGGGAATCCCTCATCAACTCCTTTGAGGAAGCTAACATTAGCATTCTGTGCTAGCAATTAGCCTGCTAATTCAGGAAGCCGTGACAGGCAGCATTTACTCAGTTTCAAGCACGTGTCTGTCATAAACAGAATACGGATCTTTTTGTTCGGCGCCCACATCCTTTATCTCCATAGGTTGTGTGCCAGAAAATCTGATCTTTGAATTGATGGATGGTTGCAGCGGTGATGTGTTTGGGCTAACTGCATTATAGAGGCCTGCTGTGGCCTGGTGACTAGAGATGAAGTGAAGGTTTTGACAACAAGGATAATGAATGGGACTGGTATCATCAGATTTTTCCCTACGCACTCAATCAACATGGAAAATGAAGGCCAGTCAGTCAGTAACACGGTGTGAATTAGTATTCCTCTCTATAAACCAAAAAGGGGTTGGAGAAGAGAAAAATATTCCAAAAATCTTCAAAAAGGATTTGTCCTTCAATGGGCTAGGCAAAAAAATAAAAAAATAAATAAATAAAAGCAAACTCAGAAAACATAATTGAAAACTCCACAATCGGAGACCTGGAAACACAGGAAGAAAAGACAGGCAAAGGAAAAAAACAAAACAAAAATGAAGAACTTCAAACATTTTTTAGTGTCCCTTGTGGGACAGAATAAACAGCAGACAGAGTATGGGGCAGACTCAAAGGGAAGAGAGTATCCTTGAAAAGCCTGCAATCAAGGTGTGTTGGAAATCAAGTGTTTAATACCTGCGGCAAAAATAGGTCCAATTATTGAGACATAAAGGTTTTCCCTCACTCTTTTTATCAGTGTCATCTATCTCCGTCGTTACCCTGCAAAAAAAGCTGGATGGGTGGATTGATTGTCTGTCTCAGAGTCTAGTGAGCGACAGACCTACAGCAAATGGATCTACTTGACTCTCAGAGCTCGTATCTCCACAATAGAGCCTTTGTCATGTGTAACACTGGACAAATGCTGACCGACATCCTTTTTGTTTTGACAGACGGCAGTATTTCAGTTTAGCTCAATCAAAATGGCGAGGTACACATCTTTGTGGTAGCAAAAAATAATGTATTAATGAGAATTTTAATGTTTTCTTCACGATGACATACTTCCCAAGGACCTTTTCACACAGCTTGCCGTCAACCTGTCAACCCGGTTTCACAAAGTAACTGTTGGCAAATTAGGGTTTTCATATCTGCCCTCTGGCTTTCATGCTGTCGCCTGGGACGGCCCTGGGTGCACTGCCTCATCGCCCCGAGCCACGGACCAACAACAGAGGCTGTTTATGTGCCTAAAACTACTTAATATGCACAAGGAAGCACTTTGCATTTGAACTAAATCGAGTTCAGAATTAACACTTCAATGTGCATCGTCGCTGAAAGCAAACCTCTACCTTGAATGGATCTATTTCACAGTAACTTCTGAGGCTTTGTTGTCCTGAGCTGCACATTCAGCTAACCTTCAGTGATAAACTTCAACAAAGCCAAACACTGAGAGTTAAGCACTCATCTTGACGGCTTTATGTGGTAAATAAAATGGGCCGATGTGTTCCAATGGAAAGCAGAACTCACAAACGCAAGTATAACAAGAAACTGACTGCATCTGACAAGTTTTGTAGTTATTTTTGGAGGCCTATTAGAAATAATTTACATTTTATGTCATTTTGCATAAAAACTAAAATTAGATTGAAAGAATATAAATAGTGATCGTGTTGGTATCATCTTAAAAGTAATTTGCTGAAAAAATACAGCAGGATGTAGGGATTCTTCAAGTAAGTCTTGAAGTAAAAGTCAAGAATGGGTCACTGGGTTTTTTGGGGGGGGGGTTTGTGTTTTTCCAAAATAAAAGTTTCAGAAGAGTTCTTGAAGAATCAATTCATGGGGTTTCTGTATCTTATGGGATTATCACCAAAAAAAACTACAATTAAAAAAAAAAAAAAGATTACATACAGTCGATGTGTGTGGCATCTTTTTCTCTGACATACAAGCTGGGCCCGTAAACATTTCATAATGTGCTGCAAAAGACACTGGTGGACAGCAGCATTTGTTTTTCTACTGAAAACATAGAAAAGCTGAGGGGAATAAACAACAGCTGAAGCACTCCAAGACAGTATCTACTAATGTTAACCCAGATTTCATGACATTTTTCTTTCATTAGAATTACACCATGAGCTTTAACATATTAGCCACTACAGCTGTACATCAGATGTGGACGTTTAGGGCAGTTTGAGTCCTTTCAACTGGTCAATCGTTGATAAGTAGTGTGAATGCCTGCCATTTAAAATACATTAGCTTACTAAATAATGTGTCCAACCTGTGATATGCACAAACTGACATTAAAATCATGACTTTTGTTTGACATAACGCAGCTCTATTGCAACTATACCAACACATGGCAACAAGCTAAAACTGGCAGAGAACCACGGGTCAAGTGGAAGAATTTGTTGAATAGACAAAGTTTGTTTGTTCACTCCAACAATCTGGCTATTATAGAAAAGTGAGGTGAAGAAAACCATTTTTGAAAGAAAACCCATGAGAAGTCATATTCGTCCACTGGCACAAGCCATGTAGAAAACTCAGCAGTAAACTAACCGTCACACGTCAACAAAGTTCATTTCTTTGGACAGATCGTCCCCATTGTGAAACAGGGCATCATGCTATGGAGATGCTTCTCCTTAGCATGGACGGGAAAGTTTTGAGGAATTGATGAGGAAACGGATTGAGCTAATTATAAGATCCTGGTAACTGCTACAATTTTTGGTTTAGTTCAAAGCGTATTCATGCGCTAAAATGGTCTAGTTAAAGTTCAGAAATAAATTATATGCAATCTGAAACTGAGCTATTTTTAAAAGACAGTCGAGTATGACAGTCAAGAAATGTGCAAAGTTGGTTGAGAGATATGGCATCAAAGAAGCATCCTATACATCGTCTAAGAAAGGCTGAATATGAATGGATGCTACACTTTTTCGATATGCATTTGCAAAACATTCAGAACCCTCCTTTCAATGCACTTTTTACCTGTGGACTACCTTTGTGTTGGACGGTCACACAGATGCCAGCGGACGATGCATTCCTACATATTTTCAGGAAAAATAGCCAGTCAAACTGTAGGTTCATCAGGTGTCGAACTAGAAAAATGAATAAATACACTATCAATCTGACATACATATGGCATACATTTGATTTATGAAGTCACACAGCTACTTGAATTGGTCAGCCAAAAAAGCTGGTCTCTCCCCAACCCCCCACACCCCTGCCTACCCCCACCCCCACTACAAACAACACTGAGTAGTAAACAGTCCCAGTGATCTGTAAGCCAGGAAACGTGGTCAGCCAGCCCGGCAACACTCCAACCCATGACCCAGTCGGCAAGCCACAAGAGAGCCAAGTGGAACTAAATGCCCCGCTGCTGGCACTTAACTTAACAGAGACGGTGCCAACACCCACAACACATACACATGCACAACAAGCCGGTGGGGACAGCACTGTCATTATCTGCCATCTGCAGGCCTGAGTGGCCGAATCCTGGAGGTGAGAGGAAATGAATAGGAGGAAGGTGAAGCGCAGCGAGAGGATGCCACCCCTTATGTGTGCGTTCGTAGGGAGGTAAACATGCGATGTGAGAAGCGACACGCTCGCCCAAACACACCAAATCACGGCGGAGGACAACAAAGAATTGGCTCGGTTTCTGAAAAGGGAACACACAGCTCCTGCTTTGTGAGAGAGAAGTGTCCAACCACAGGAAAACAAGAACAGCCAATCAGGGGGAAAAAAAGAAAAAGACACAGAACACCACTACTGGTGTATTTGTGGGTTTGAAAGTGTTTTAAATTCATTGTGTTTAATAATGATTGCATAATTTAAAACGGATGTGGTAGGATTTTCATGATCTTATTTGATGGTAATTTCTCGTACCATTTATCATTTATCATGATAAATTTGTTATCTTAAGAATTCCGATTTACCATTGTAACAATCATTTCCAATTAACAATGTTTATAAACCCCCAAAACTGTCGGTATTGTTAAGATTTTACTACTTTCTCCACCCTTTGTTCCAGAGTATCAATAAATATCAAAATATTAGAAAATATAATTAAATGCAGTTACTGTATGCAGTTTAGTGATACAGATCAGACTTCTTCATATGATTGGTGTTACAAATAGGTATGTTTTTCAAGAGCAGTATGCTGTGACACACAGACATCCAGTTGCCTGAAAAAGTAGTAGTTCTTATCACTCTTATTGTTATCGCAATAATACCACAAAGTATCGCAATAAAACTTTAAGTTCATTTCGCCCACCCTTTTTTGTTTCTGTTGTCATGATATACAGTTAGCAAAAATTATCTCATTTACAAAATTTCTCTGTTGTTTTGCTCAACATTAAATGTTTATTGCACCAGATTAATTTGATATTTTAGAGCAAACTGCAGTACTGCTTGCAAAACATAAAAAAGGACAACCTGAAGAGTATCCCAGTCAGCGCAGGATAACAAGGACACAAACTGCTCAGGCTTTCAATGACTTCCTGCTGCTTCTTGCTCTGCAGGCCGTTTCTGTGGCTGTAGCCAACTGCATCCCTTCACAGTCCTCCACACCTTTTTCTGGCAGCGGAGCAGCGACTGAGTTATTTTCAATGAACATTTTGGATTTTGAAAAAAAAAGATGCTTGAAGAGCTACAGAAGATGTGGGGTAAGTATAGATTTCAAACATAAAGAAGTGTGTGTGTTTACAATAGAGTTAAGTGAACTTGAGTGTAATCCCCCTACCGCTTTCCTCAAATTACACAAAATTGGTGTCAAATGTTTGTGCTATGTTCGTGCAGCAAAAAATTTTTGGTTGTGCCGCTGTCATTTTAAAGATATTAATAAACATATCCAGAGCTCATCAAAGGTCAACCAGCCAGGCCACCTTTATAATAATCCAACAGATCTAGTGTCAATCAACTGTGCTGTGCTTCTGCATCTAAAACATGTGTAGAACAGTTGATTGACACCAAATGTGCTTGACTCCGTAAATGTGGACTGACCTCTGGAAACATTTCTTAATACCTTTAAAATGATAGTGGCACAAACAAAACTTTTTGCTGCGCGAACCAGCACAAAATCAGACCAATTTGAATAAAGTAGAGGGGAGGCAACTTCACTCAGGTAGTTAGTGTTTATTTTAAATTACAGTAGAATAAACACTCACCATGTTTGACAATTAAAAATAACAAAATATTAATATTATAAATGACATTTTTATATCTGCAGTGGTTAATATATTGGATTACTTGTTCAATAGAAGAAATAACTTTTCATTCTTAGTTTTTATAGCAGTTAGATCATGTTATGCATAGTTTGTTTAACATTTTAGGGCTAATATAAATTCATTCAACTTTTACTAAGCCAGATAAGCTATTAAAAAGGAGTTCCTATTTATGATAACGACCCGACAATAACAGTTATGACAGTAATAACAGTGATGTGACACATCAGGAGTATCATCATACTCTAACTCACAACAACCCATGCCTAGCGGCAATGCTGAAAACCTTTTTTTTTTTTTTTTTTTACCTTTTAATAACTATTCTACTGAAAGCAACAACAACCAAGATGGAAAAACTCTTTTTCACTGCCCAACCATCTAATAAAAAAAAAATACAAAATTCCAACTCCTAACAAAAAAAAAGCATATCTAGTAAATAAAAGTAATGCAGAAATACAGTTTAATATTGATTTATTTGTTTGTTTCTTTCCAAACCCCTCTGTTATGACTTACAGGCAGTTTCTGAGTGGAGTCCAGCACTCGGCTCAGCTGCTTTGTTCCTTCCAGCAGAAGGTCGGCCTCTTTTCAAGACAGCTTGTGCCCTCTAGTGCACAGTACACTCCAAAAACCTTGAAAGTAGCAGCACTCTTCCCCTTACTCTGCAGCTTAGTTCTCCAAAGCAAAAAGGAATGACATTATCTGTCTTAATCAAAAAAAAACAAACAACCCCATATCACAACTTTCATATGTTGGTATGAGAAACTGAGAATGAAAACACCTCGTCTTTGTGTAAAATTGTAAATTTGCGACAGGGAAAAATAGTGCCGGGATGGTCAGTAATAAATGCATTTGTATGCTCAATGTTGGAATTGACTGCATAGCACGCCCTACCCTGTGCATAATAGGAGATTATGCGACAGGGTTGGGGTGTTTGTCTAGAGAGTGCTGCTGAACTCCCGTAACCTCAATTATTCAGCATTAGGCCCTGCTATTGATTTCCTGTTGGATCGACTTACCGAGTCTCGAGCATTGGGACAGTGACATGCTATAGCCTGAGCTGGGAGGGATGGCTGGGAATGGATGGATAGATAGATGGATGGGAGTCCGTTAGGAGAGTTAAAAGAGATAAAGATCCACATGAGCGGAGCACGGTGTAATTAAAGATGGCCCTTATCGAGGCGGTGATGAATTAGGACTTCACAGTTCATGGGTTAGTTAGTTTGTTAGAGGTGAAGGGACTGGTTAGTTTGACTTGGCAACCTTGGAGACAGAGGGCAGTGATAAATAGAGGCCAGGGGGTTCCCATGGCTTGAGCTCCCACTGAGGCCAGAATAATATTTATGTAAGAAAAGAAAAGCTCTCCGGCTGTCAGATGTGCAAGAAAATACTTGAAGACACTTAGAATTGTTTAGGGTTATGTTGAGCTAGTACTGTTCCTAAGAGTTTGGATTTGTTCCCAAGCCATCTTCAGCAAAAAAAAACATAACAGACCTTGCCAAAAAAAAAAAGTCTGATTCTGTGGTTCTCACACTTACTTAAGCCCTAGTATTCTGAATACATGTGTAAGACTGTGTGTTTTGACTCGTTCTGACTGGAGTCAGTCAGGTCTGGCATTGTCTGTACCTGCTGTAGCTGCATGGTCAGATGTGGGTCAGCTTCCAAATGAAACAGATGGTAAGAGCTGGGTTTCAGCGGCTTCTCCTTGGCCTAACCTTGAGAAGCTGTGTGGAGCTGAACAGACCTGAACTGGGCAAGTTCAGGGCTTTGAAACTAGAGGAGTGTGGGAGGGGGGTAAATCTAGAGTCCCAAAGGTTGACTAAAAATATGGAGATGAAAGAAATTTGAGGAAAAAAGCTGGAAAAGGGTATACAACAGGTGCTGGCAAAGTAGGGTATTGGATTTAATCAGAGTTTAATTTAAAAGTAATTGAAAAGACTTGTTTGTAATTGTTTGATTTGTGTCTTTAAACATCAAAAACATTTAATTGTTCTTTGGAAACACAGCTACACCTCCATTCTGGGATGGATGCCTGGACATTTGCAGTAGCTCCTCTTGCACCAGGACACTAAGACAACTTTTGGCTCAATGCACTATGACGAAGGTTGTTTTCTTTTTAGTTTTTGAAATAAAGAAAGAATAATCTCTGACAATGTATGAAGGATTGTTATGGAGGTGAAGCTTTATGATCAACTGGTGATCGATAGATAACTATTTTCAGAGATAAAGGCATTAGCAGCAGCAACTTTAAGTGTTTCATGAATGTCAGCTTCAACTGCTGCTTCTTCCCCATTAATGCTAATCCCTCAGGTAATTATATGATTTTTCAAAATTATAAAAGAGTAAAGTGATATGATGGCATCAAAGTAAAACTAACATATTCCATCCTGACACAACACAGAATTGCACACCTTTAAAATCAATACAATTGTACCAGTTAGAACAAGAGACATTTCACAAGAAGTGACAGAACATGATATTCCACAAATTCCCCTTAATATCCTCAGGTTTATTGATGTCAAAACATTGCAATGCTTCTCGCTGAAGTGACTGCTATCTCACAAGCACCAGTCTGTTATGGTACGAATATCTTCGCCTGATGAAGTTTAGATAGAAGATGCTCCAAATATGCTTAAATAATTAGTGTGGCAGCATTTTGGGTTTCCAGTAGTAATCACTGTAAGTTGTTCAGGTGGCAGAAAGCATCACTATAACAATGGATGCCTAGGAGTATGATGAGCTACATTACAATACCCAGAGCAATAGTAACAGGGAGATTGCAATCTTGTCCCGTCTCCATTTTGTGAACTTAATGTCATATCTTGTCTCATCTTGTGAGATTTAGGTACCATTTCACCCCTAATGGCAAGGTAACCATATGACTGCAACACGACTTTCTGCATGAATCCAACAAAGTCCACTCTAGCTCCGGCAAGAACAGAGTAAATCTTAGGATTTTGCTTCAGTTTTGTAGCAGCACTGGATATGATATGTTCCTGTGCTTCCCACGTCTCACAATTGTTTGAAAATGATTGCGCTAGACTTACAACAGATTTGGCAAATCACCTGATAAGACAGAGTGATACAGTGTTAGAGTCCAACTCCTCTGAGGATTTACTTTGAATCCAACAAGTTAACAGTGATGGTGCATCTTTATACTACAGATAAAGAAGCTATTACTAATAACGTCACAGGAGCTCACTCTAAAAAAAAAAAAAAAAAACTAAACTAATCCTTTTAAAGTTAAGTACTCAGCAGTTTACTTCAAAATAATGACATTGCCTTCACTGAGAAAGAATGTATGTTTGCTGAGCGGTGTGGATTGAGGCTGGTAAGCACGGTGAAGTACGGGTCTTGGCACAGAGTTGTTACCTCTCAGGAATTCCCCACCGCCTAATCAACTCTTAATTGGCAGGGTTGATGACATGCTCGTGCAAGAAACCACAGCACCTGTTTATGGCTGTTAAAAGCAAAGTCTGTGTCCTCTATAGAAAACAACAGTCCATGTTTTCACTGCAACGGCATGTCAAGAGAATGTTTTGTGCCCTATGTAGGCCTACTTGTGTGCCTCTGGAGTTGAGGCAAGTTCTAATCTGACTTAATGGGCATCAAATCTTTTCAGTGCCTTTTAATTTACAGATTTCTCCCAATTTGCATATAATGTTTCACTATTTCTGCCAGTGGAAAGACAACTTTAAAGTACCTAACAATTACAAGAAGTTACACCTATCACTGATATATCAGAAAGGTCATGGTAGGCACAATCTGTCAAGACTTGGCCCTGAGTTTGAAACTTAGACAGTTGTGAGAGTAGCATTCTAATGGGAAAAATCCTCCAAGTACACAACAACTATGAAACAACCTGCCGCATACAGAGAAAGATCCAACTGTTCTGTCTCACAAAGACTTTGCAAAATGCAAAAGAGGTTCTCAGGTGTGGGATGAGGGGGGAGATGAAGGGAATCTGATGTCGAAGTAAAATAAAGATCAGCTCTTCACAAGATGGCAGAGCTCTGTGCCGACACGCAGGGTGGCAAGAATGCAAATCAGGTGATGGATCATGCTGTCAGACACTGTCAGAGGTAAAGATGAGAGGCGCTATTCTCTTCTCCTGTCCACCACCTTAGAATGGCAACATGCACTTTCTACTCTTGTCTGTCTAAACTTTCTCTCTCTTATTTCCCTTTTCCTGAATTTATTTCTTGTATTTTAACTGCCTCTGAGTACCTCAACTTTATCTCTGCAGCTTGCGGTACATCTTCACTGCATGAATTATGAAAAACCCTACTGTGTTGTCTCACTGAAACTGGTTAAATTTAACTTTAATGAACAAAATACTTCGTCTTGAAACAGAGAAAATAAATATGAGTTTGTATCATGCGTCGCTTCATTATGGACCTCGGCCATAAGTGACATTAGCCAGAATACCTCTAGCCAAGGCATGACAGGTTTCAGGCCACACTGTGCTACTTTATGTGCACCATGCTCTGTCCTAATTCACCTCTCTCTGCTTTGGCTCCTGTTAGCAGTCCTTCAAACCAATTAACACCTACACAGCCATTAAGGTCTGATTCCAGAAAGCTGGATGCAATTAGCAACAGGAAACATGAACACTTAAAACAGGAAGGGGATTTAGAATACCAAACAGGGAATAGTGAATTGTGTTCATGCACAAGCTAATGGGGACGGAGATAGTATTCCCAATGGAATTCATTATTGTAAGCTGGCATCATGTGGATTAATCAAGTCACATTCAGATCGATGTACAAGGAAAATATTGTGCGGAAAAATGAGCAAAATACAAATGGCTTTTGAATTAAGTTTGGCTTGATATGGGTTTATATGATTTTTAAAGGCTCCCATGGGGGATGGAGGGGAAGTTACAGGACTGCACTGTGATCTTCAAAGGCTCCGCCTCAACCAGATTATCGCCATGAGTGACTGGCGCCACTCGTTTGGGCTGTGCTCCAGATCCCTAACGCTGCCCCCTTGAGCAAGTTTGTGTTAGGTCTATGTAACGGTGCCTATTAACACCAGACCAAGCACAAACCACCGCATGTCGGAATCTCGACCGCCGACCAAGATCTGAAAACGTGTTTTGGAAATCTTACAAAACTCGCAGCAAGACTCCAAGTAAAAGACTTTGAAAGCTAAGTGAAGTTTCACATGTGTTGCATAGAAGTTTTTTTTTTTTTTTTTTACCTCAAACGAATTCCATTCTTTAGCATAATGGTAAAACAGTCCCCAATTTGGGTTAATTTTTAACACAATTGGACAATGGTCACATTACACACGTCTACCGTAGTAAAGTTCATTAGTACCATTCTTTCAACACAAATGAGAGATGGACAAAATATTTTACCTGATTAAGCTTAAGATTTAGTCACATTGCATCAATAACGGCATCCCAAATTGTAGCACTTAAACTGGGAATATAATAAGTAATGTCTGCTTTATATTAATGGCCCAAAAATCATTCAATGTAAAAAAACAAGTCCTACAAGCGAGACTAGTGACTCTTTGTCGGATATTAACTTTGTGACAAAGTTCTCAAGTATCTTTTATCAAACATTTTCACATTTAATGGAAACGCATGGACAGGTAAAGTCTCTATATTCTCATTTTATCCGATAAGAATATAACGGCAGACATGAGACAGCCTTGAACAGAGCCAGCCTTCCCATTTCCCCTCTGTGTCCTGTGAATTATTCATTCCATCAGGAGGCCCATACATACAGCTTAACTATATGATGGACTAATAAGGTCTATTGATCGAATAATTGATTGCTTTATACAAGGCCTAACTGTCTGTCCACTGATCCATTTGGCCAGCTCATTACTTAATATGCATTATGCAGAGACAACCAGTAACCATTGGAGACTGAACCATCAACAGAGAAATTAATGTAAATAGCAATATAATAGCAAAGACAGGCCCACATCCAAACCTCAACAAGACTTTTGTTTCTGTTAAATAAACAGATAGTCACACTGGTAAAAGCTATACAAATGTTGGGTTTGGCTTTAAATGTACCTGTTCACCTATTCATTAGGCCAATTAAGAATCATTCTTAGCTAACAATCACAATAAAGAGCATGGTGTTGCTAATGCTGCAAGTTAAGATGCTAAAAGTGATAGTAACTTGCATTAAAAAAAAAATACATCGCAAGAAGCTCTGACATAGTTGTTGATAATTATCAGTCTGCATAGGAGAAGTACTGTCCTTCAAAGCTGAAGTCAGAGGTGGAACCCATCAGCAAACACTGTGTGTTCAAGTCACCTAAAATATCTCCACCACCAGATCTATAGAGGCAAACAAGGAGAAAGAAAATACCATTTCAGCAAGATAATTTTAGCATTTAACTGTCTCCAGTTAGAGAAGTGGGACTCGTGAGAGCAAGTAGAAATGTGATAATAGAAATACAATAATCTAGTCCAGGTTTGACTTGCTGATATATTGCAGTTTTCATGTTTGTTGTCCTAAGCCAACACATTTCTTGTGACAAAAAAACAAAACAATGAAAGCTTTCTTATATCCTTACACAACAGACTTTCTAGATTTTAAAAAGGAGATATAGAAATGCATCCCAGGCACCATTAAAAAACAGGGAAATAGTGGCATACGTAATCTAGAAGATGTACAGTTTTAGCTGCATTTGCAATAAATACTTTCCAAAACGTGGTACTCTTAAACCATCTTTTCTTTTTCTACTTAAAACTCAAAAGTGCTTTCAGTCAGTCTGATATTTTGATGTTGTTAGCTGGACAGAAACTCGAGAACATTTTCCAGTATGACATCAAAATAAGAGCCTCAGACAAGAATACATGTAACTTTCAAGCTCTAAACTCTAAAACATGTTCATATCAGGGACATAAAACAATTGCTCATAAATAACACAGTATTTTTTTCTTTACACTCCCCTGCAGCCTAATACCCAAACTGAAGAAAATATCTGTTTGCTATTGGCTGTTACTATTGGCTTTGTCCAAAAAAAAAAAAAAAAAGCCATTTTTTAGTACACTTCCAACTGTTTTTTGAGTGAAGATCTCAGGGCTCTTGCCCTGATAATATTACATATTAAAACATTTGTAATATTATACATATGTACTTGTACTTTTAAGCTGTGTAACCTTTCATGACCTGACCTTTCAGTCTAGAAAGTTCAGTTGTTGTGATCAGTCACTTGAGATTTAATTTTATTTAAACAAATACAAGAATGTTTTGCTTCACTCCTAGAAAGAAATCAAATTATCTGTTCAGATTTTTTTCCCACAAATATAGAGTTAAACCAAAACGCCACTGTCTCGTCTTCCCGATAGAAAAAATTTGTACCTCACAAGAGGGTGCCTTAGAAACAGAAAATCCAAAAACACCCACATTGTAACTGAACTGTATTGGCTTTCTGCTTCAGATATGTTTTGGGTTCCAGTACTTGCCCAAAACTTGAGCTCGGAATGTATCCCACTTACTCAGCTTCCTTTCTGTAAGTAATACCTCAAGAAACACAATATTGGCTGTGCAGGAAAATGATTCCTCCCTTTCTCTGTACATTAGTTTGCTGCATTCTATGGCGCAATCTATTATCTGACTGAAAAACAAAATAGGATATAAATGATTGGCCTACTTTTTCCACTGCAAGCTACCTAAAGCCGAGCTACCAAATGGCCTTCCTTTCTGAGGCCAACCATGTGCACTGACCATTTGACAGGGATGACAGGGGTAAGACGTCATTGTTGGTTTTCCTTTCTGAAAGGCAGCCCTCTGAGGTTTCTGAGCTCTTTCCCTGACAGCCATCGAAGAAAAATAAGTTACAGACAGACAAAATGTGACCCTGATGAGACTGTAGAGAACAGGGTAGGGGTCTCCTGGGACAGCTAGGAGATAAAAGGATCAGAATTGACTTTCTGGAAAAGCAGCAGCAGCAGTAAGGACCGTATGTGGAATGGGTCAACAGGGGCTAACAACACAGGTTCATCTCCAGGTCATCAAAGCGTGGGTTGTTCAATGTTCACCCATTAGCTATTCCTGGTTATATTAGAGCAAGCTTGACTTCAGCTGATATGACATTATTACTCACCGTTCATGCAAGTTTTTAAGCTGAATTTCCAAAAGAAATTAGGTAAACTTAATGTAGTGACAGACAGACTCGTACCAGACAGGTAGGGCTTTTGCCTTCCAAAAAGTTCCAGTTCTTAACCGGGGCTTGTGCTGGTTCTTAACTGTACAACAATGGATCTACTTTAAACACCACTTGAATGTCCAATCAGAGTTCCATCTTGTTCACTTATTGTTCAGTCTTCTGGTTTGTTGGGACTAAGCCTAGCACTTGGTGAGTAAGAAAACAAAGAATTGTTGCCTAGTGAGCTCTAGAGACAGTTATGCACTAGAACTGGTTTGGTGAGAGGTACAGATTTTTTTTCTATGGGAAACTAGTTTTGAGGTCCAAAAGTCAAAAAGTGATAAACTAGAGCTTTCTTTGTAGCTTATTTTGGATCTGGATGGAAAGACTGACTAGACATAAAAAATTGCAGGTAAACAGAGCTCACTATTCAGGTATAAGTATTGTCCATTTAATTTGTATGGCCATTTGTTAACTATAAGTAATGGTCATTAAAATTATATTTCAAGGGTTTTTTTGTCTTTTTTTTTATCTTTGTGTGCATTTCCTAAAATGCACTTGGGTTTCTAAACATTTTAGTATCGCTACATTATACTTTCCACATTCCACCTAATGAAATACAAGAAAAACAAAATGGTTGATGTTAACATACAGCTACGTTATAAACCTTTAAGATGAATAGGTCCTTTCTGAACAATGATTGGGGAGGCCAAAAAGTGTTAAGTATCAGGTTAAGCTCCTAAGCCTGAAATTATACTCCATGTGATTAATATAGTGTAGAAATGTGGGAACAATGGGAAGCAGATTTTAAATGTGCCGTTTTATTAAGTACATTTACAAGATTCACAAATTAAAACTTACCCAGCACAGTCCCTCAGTAGTTTGCTTATGTTTTTTTTCTACATCTGGGGACAAATTCACCTGTCACTTCCATGGGTCATGGAAAAGTGACTGTTTGGCCTTTAACTGGCTCCAGTGGGATAGAGTTAAATGTCCCTGCTCATTGGCAATTTACATTTTTCCTTCTAATTAGAGTGGAGCAGAATGCAGTCCAAGTTTATGATCTATTTACAATTCTAATTCTGTCCACATGCTTTATATAAATACTTTTGGCAAACGACGATACAATGGTAATTGTCAACCAAAATGGCAGCGGCGGAATAGCAAATGGCAGCAAAGTTCCTGCTATTCATCCCCTCACTCACTTCGTCAAAGCTTTAATGTTAGCTTCCTGCCAGTCCGCCGTTTTTACCACAAACAGACAGAAAAACAGACACATAAGCACCTCGCCAAAAGCACCTGGAACCATTTGCCCGTACCTGCGCCTTTTATGAGCCGGGTCTTACCAGGGTCAATTATGACGCTTTGGATCGAGGTTTGTCTCTAACGGGCTTTTGTGAGTGGAAGGGAAACCAGAGCTGCGAATCCCCAAGAGAGTCATCAGTCTGAAGGACCCCAGTCTCTAATTGGGGCGGTTCGTCTACATAAATGACAGATTATGACCTATAAATGAGAATTTATGTGACCATTAGATGTGCTGGGTGATCCCGACAGAGATGGAGAAGGTGCTCATTAGCTATGCATTCGGAATGCCTTGCTCTGCCTAATTAGCCTGATAATATGCAGGCTCCAGACAATTTCTTGTTTTCCACCCTCAAAACACGCAGCCTTGTTATTTTTGTGCACTTTTTTTTTTTTTCAGCCACAAGCTCATTTGTGTTCTTTGCATTTTAATTGTATTTATGTCTCAAAAGGTCAACACGAGGCACTAAGTGAATGTACTGCGATCATGTCGGTCTGGGAGGGGGTTTTCTTGCACGAGAAAAATGGTGTAAGACGGCAATCTTGTTGCCACAACTTTATAAAACAAGTGAGAAATGATGTTTTTTTTTTTTTGTTTTTTTTATTTATTTATTTACAAAGTGCCTGAAAAAGCTCCAACCCAATACATCTGTGAGGGAGGGGGGAAAAAAAGCTAAATCATTAGACATATCCAAAAGCCTTCAAATGAACGGTAATATCCAGGAGATTGATCGGTGTGATTAGGGATTTGGTGGCAGACTCAAATATTTGCACTTGGAAAGGAAGTATTAGAGATGTAATATTGAGAGGTGGTGGTGGGAGAGGGGCATCATGGAGGAGGGGACGAAGTGAAGGGAGAGAGAGAGAAAAAAGAGTCTGGGACTGCATTTCTTTATGACACCTGGAAAGAGAATATTTTTTATATTAGCTCACACATATATAACACAAGTTCTATTGTTTTATGATAAATCAACTCAATATCATACCAAATTACTTAGGGATTTTATAGAAGAGCTCATTTCTTTGTCACTGCAGTGAATTCAGCCATAGAAATCAGTAAATCTGGAAAGAAAAATGTTTCCTAAAGCTGCTAGTAAACTATTTTATACAATACAATTACGAAACCATGATATGTAGGTATAAAAATAAGAAAAAAAAAATGTTTTTGGAACATCTTTCAAATATTTATAATTATGTATTTATGCAACAACAATAAAAAAATCATGTGAATATGTTTGTTCAAGTGATAAGTCATCCTGTCATCTTCTGCATTATTTCCGCCAGTAGTAACACCAGGTTGTTGGTCATACGACTCGTGTGATGCAGACGGAAGCGTTTTCATCGCAGTTTTATGAAATACACCAACGTTGACATAAGACGAAAAACCATATAGTTTGTACAGTTATGTGGTCAACAGGCTTTGGATTTAACGAACAAAGTAAAAAACACTTTTCCCCAACAGGAAATTTGAGAAAAGTCTCGATTTCAATGTTTTTAAAAGGTACTTTTCCTGATTCATTTTGGCTTTGAAGAACTTTGTTTTGCTTTTTTTGTCCTGTCTGATAAGATGCCAATGGGAAAAAAATTGTGTTTTTTTTACAAGGATCTGCATTCATAAGATAAACCAAATAACCATTCATCCAAGTTGTTTTCTACAAGGAACAACATGCAATAAATCATACAAATTTTTCTCAAAGTTAAAACAAAATAAGTTTAATTTCCGTTGTAAAGGCATCCTTTCTTCCCTTTCTGCCATTTGCTCCTCCTGTCTTCTCTTATGCTGAAGTCTTACAGAACTCCCTTTGGACATGTGGCAGCAGAATAATATGGAAGCAGTGACTGTGGAGAGTAACATCAGGCCAAGCAGGCCTATTAGCGCTGTCTGCTGCCAATTCCCCTCCTCCTTATATCAAATACACAAAGAAACATGGTGGTCTTCGCTTGTTTGAAGGAAGAAGGGAAGACAGAAAGAGCTACAAATAAAAACTTCAGACAAAAAAGGTTGGATGGGAGTGAAGACATGGCATTTCTCAGTTAAAATAAAAACAAGCTAAAGAAATTAGGATGGCTAGAAAAAAATATCCCTAAAACTGCTTTTCAAGAAATAATTAACCAGCAACTCAAACAGCCTCTAGAGTTCAAGTATGCCTTTGGTCCTTGAGGATACAAACTGGATTACATTTTTTCTGGAACTGTGCAATAATGCAACAAACAACTCGAATGACCTTAGATTGAATTTCCTGTGAGCGTCAGAGTCAAAAGAATCGCCATTAGCCATCAACAAGCTAATTCACTATCAGTACAGAATTAGAAGAAAAGTGGTAACCATATTTATCCATTACAAACCCAGTTTGGTGTGTGATTGGCTTACTGTCTTCTTGGAACAACCTGTTGCATTTAAGTTTTCACCGTCTACAACCACTGGACACAAAACAGATGACGTTATCACCGCCATGTTTGATCGTTCTATAGAACATGTTTAAATTAAGCTAAAAATATCTAGAGGAAGGGCTTTTTTTCTCTCAGTCCACATAGATGTGAAACTTCCTTTGCTTTGGACAGAGAAAATGGAAATCTTAAACTACAGTAGTCTTCGCCTCTGGTGATTACAAGGTTGTCTTTTGAAGATTCTCACCAATTTCCTTTCATCTGAAGTTTACAGTTCGGTTTATAACCGGGCACATTTGGTTTTCCAATGGAAAAATCGCACAAACCAAACATCTCAAAGAGATTTGTATTGCAAAAATCAGGCCAACACCAAGTTTATACAAAGGCTCTAACCTCAACCATATTGTAAATATCCATATAGGCTAGCTGAACTGTAGTAAACCCACCAGTTTAAATAAACTCGGCTGTTTCTAAAGAGAAAATTTATCAAACTTTCAGCCAGGATCCCTGAAGCTTCTTGGTGTTTTCAAATGGATCAGGAAACCCCCACAGTAAATGCATTGTCACTGCATGCACGTAAAAATGTTCAAATGCATCATTAAATGCCTAAATTAATATGATATTCACATTAATAATATGTGTAAGTACACCTTTCACCAATAATGTAAAATTTTGGTGTTAGATAAACAGAGATTCAATGAAAAAGGAAAAAAAATCGTAGAAACTCACAGTCTCAGACGCACTCAGTGAAAGTACAAGATTAAACAATCACCTTTTCCTTATACTAAAAGTTAAACAAGAATGATATGAGTAGGCTCTTATTATAGTTATCAGTCCTGAAACTTTTAATGAGTTTACCAGAAAAACTCCTCAGTATGGATCACGTCTTGACATAATGCATCAGAAATCAATTTTCAATCTTGACCGGCTCTAAACCTTCAAAGTCTTACCAAACAGGAGGAGGAGAGGAGCACAGCGGGGCACAGTAATACTTATCACACACACGCAAATCATCAGTAATACTATTGGCAGCTAAGCCATGAGAGGATGATGGAGTGGTTGTCTTGGAAACGGAGACTGGCATTGGTTAAAAAAAAAAAAAACAGGGGAGAGGGGAGAGAATGAGCATCAGGGGGGGTGAGCATGAGCGCAAAGACCACAATGTGGGGATCGACGGGGAAAGAAAGAGCGTGTGTAGTGATTAAAGATATGGTTATCCATCAATACTAGTGTCATTCTTTTTGAAATGAATCAGGCAAAAAACAAACATGCACACAAGTTCAGCTGTTATTTTAGGTCAGAACTTCTTATAAATATGGTAAAAAATAAAATAAAAAAAAAAAGACCGAGATGGAGACTGACAGTAACCCCCCTCTGTTTTCCGTTTCTTCACAGTTTTTTCTTCTTTTTTTTTTTTAAACTAGCCGTCTTCCTTCAGTGGGTTCATAGCCCTTTGGTGATTGTTGTTGGCCTGTTTCCCTCGACCGTGTCTCTCTCCCTGTATCCTCCCCCTCTCCTTCTCCATCCCATCTTTCCCAAAGCCAGCCTCCCTCATACGGAGAGGAGAAGACAAGTATCTAGGCAACGCAGCATCGCTTATTGGGAAAGAAGAGCAAGAAGATAGGACCAGGGTAAAAAAATAAATAAATAAAAAAAAAAAACTGCACTGTGATGGAACCAGGAATACAGATGAGATCCAGGATACCAGGGACTGAGAAGAAAACAAAACCGGAAAAAAAAAAAAAAGAAAAAAAATCAGTCAAGGTAGCGGGGAAAAAAAAAGAAATAGGATTAAAATGAATAATTCAAAAACCAAAATCCGTGTTCAGCGAGGTGAAGTAAAACATGCTATGTAGGGGTGTAACAAATCATCCAGCTCAGAGGACAAGACGATACACTTGACTTAGGCAATGTGTTTGGGAAAACTGGGGGGGGGGGGGGGGAGAAAAAAAAAATCCCCACAAATGACAAATGGAGAAAACATTTCAAAAATTCCAAAGAATCTGTAATCAGTATTGCACATTCCAATGTAGGTTTGACATGTTGCTTGTCTAAAGCTAAGAGGTGCCAAAAACACAATGGACAGCTTTCATCTTGCCACATTCAAATACAATAATTTTTTTGAAAATATCAAACTGTGTTTTAAAGATTCTTCCGAGTGTAGAATTTTATATCTCAAGTTGGACCAGTCTGAGTAATTTTGATGTTGGACAGTTGATGAAATCCAACTAAGCCTCATAAAAAATACCAATTAGCGGTTTATTAATAGTCCTTTGAAAGTAGAGATGCAACAAGTTATTGGCTGGAATCAGGAAACGTAACGTAGCGAAAGCGACACAACAGCGTAGAAGTTGTTGTGTAACGGCTCAAAGTTAGCTATTTTCAGAGAAAATGATGTGCTTACGCATAGAAAGCACAAAGATATAAGAAGCTACTCAAAAGTCGACTACATTTTCTAAGAAACCGCGACACATTTGTGTTCATTCAAGCTGCGAGAGAGTGAGAGAGAACAAAACATTAGCAGAGGGCAAACAGAGAACGTCAAAGTTGAGCTATTTTACTCTTGAGCTATTAACTTCTGTCTTTCATATAACACGTCAAAGCGTTTCAGAAGTTTATGAGTTAATTCTCAAGTCGAAAAAGGTGTTTTTATAAAGCTAGTCTTGCTAATCGAGCTAACTGACAAAAAAAAAAACATCCCAAAGGGTGCTTAAATGTTAATTTCCATCAACTTATTTGTCTTTGCTTTAAGAAAGTAGTAAAACCTTGTTTTCTCACACAAGCCAACCCAACGAAATAATGTGCACTCATAGAGCAAAGATTTGAAAACAACCTCTCCACAGGTATTTCCTGTTTTACTTCAAAATAAGTGACAAACAGAAATTCAGTAGGGTGTTAAAGGTAAAGGACAACACTTTATAACTTTGTGTATATAACATTAACTTCAAGAGACAAAATCATCTTGACTTCAAGAGATGATCACTTTCACAAGAAAGATCATGCCGACAACACCAATTAGCTTTTTAATGCTAACTGGCATTGTAATGCTAATTGGTGTTGTCTGCCATTCATATAGAAAATATTATAAAGCGTTTATCACATAAAAAGGAGATGTAAAAGAAAAGGACTGAACTCTGAGCACACAAGTAATATCAACTGTGATTAATAATTTATTTTTTCAGAAGAAACTAGAAACAACAAACAGGGATTAATTTGAGCCATTTTTTTGCTTGTCACAACTGTTTTCCGTAAAAGAACTGCAGAGTGTTTTGTTCCTGGCTGAATTCATTCTCTGAAGCCATTAACACCTGTCTTTGAACCCGATATTCAAAGCAACATGCAGTCCTAAGAGAATGGCGTATTTCTCAAGGTGTGCTTTGGATTTCAGCTCGGCAGCTGAGAAATGCTGCTCGATACGTCAAAGGAATATATTAAAGAATGGCAAAAATGTGCATGGAAAAATGGAAATTATGTTAATTTCTGTGTTTGTTGGAGTCTTTGTGGGGCTTTTGCATGGGGGGGGGGCAGGCTGCAGAGCAGATAAGGTTCCAGAAAACAGGGTTTGCCTCAACTCTCCAAACTCAACCCCTGAGGACATTTGGTTTGATGATAGGAAGGAGCAGCGAGAGCAGACACGCCATTGATGTCATGTTTACTTTCTTCTGCTTTTCAAGTCGGCCAAGAAAATAAAGTTTCATTCACTCTTTACAAACATGCCATTGATAGGAAGGATGCCGGGATGCCAAAATAAGTTCATGCAGAATTCTTCACACTGAACTGCTTATTAATCCTTTTAACATTGTGCTGCTGGTATCTTGCTTGTGCAGTCTCAAGACTTCATGGAGAGGGGCATTTTATAAAGCCCTGGTTGCTCATCAAATCCCTATAATCCATGATATGAAAAGCATGTAAGGAATATGATAAATGAGAGGTTCCGGTGCACTGCAAGACCAGGTTTGATCTTTATTATTTAGTATCTGTTCTAAGGCTGACTGAACCACTCCAGACAAGGCCAATTTAAATCCCCCAGATTACCTTTTTTTTTTTTTTTTTTTTCCCACCAGGAATTGAAAAAGTATATCCAAATGCAGGGGCCTGCAGTTGTGCAAAAACTCAGTGAAGAGTTGAGTTAAAATGCTCTGCTTTCTGAGCCATTTCTAGGCAACATCTCTCAAAAATACAGCTTTCCACAGAAAGATGAGCTCATTTTAGGTCCTCAAAGTCACTTTATACCACGGTTTGATTACAGGATGGGGAAACAAAGGACCAAACCATTACAGATACCTTTCTCAAGAAAGGAGGTTGGACGCAGGTCACTTTTTATCTCTGTCAATTGAAGTCTCAAACCTTCCCTCCCTGTTGAACGCCTGAAGCAAAACAAGAAAAGTATAACTGTATAAAACCGCAGTTTGTGCCCACTCCAGGTGAAATTGCATGTCACATCCATTTGGATATCACAATGGAGCAACATAAATCCTTATCCTCAGTGTCAAAGCTGCCGCCACCAAACCTCAGAGGACCCCGACGCAGTCGTGATTGAAGTCTGCTGTTTTTTGCGTATGACAGCAGCAGAATGAGACCGTTTCACTCAGTTACGGAACCGACGGCCATGTCCCCTGCTCCCAATGAGCACATTTCATTGGCCTCCACATTACTGGGTCAGACTGTATGGAGCAGTGACCGTGTGTTTGACTGGGCAATAAGCCCACTGTCACTTTCGTTAAAGAAAAAAAAAAAAAAAAAAGAACTCACTTCTACTCGTATTTTTCCTTTGCTTCTGTTCCCCTTTTTTTTTTTTTAATAAGCAGTAATTATATCAAGGACATCACAAGCCAGAAGCCTTTATCTTCACCTTGAAAAAGGTGAACACACTTTTTTGGAAGTTTCATACACCAATTTAAAACAAACAAACAAACAAAACAACAAAAATCGGTGACACCTTCAACTCAAATAAGTGAATGAACAGGTTCTCTTATTTTTCTAAATTCTTGCTGAGAGAAGCCATACTTCATTTCCCAGATGTGATTTTATCATTGATGAACAGAAGTTAGTGAGAGGAATTACACCTCTGTAAAGGTACAATCCACAGCTAAACAATATAAGAATTTCATAAAAATAGAAGCGTAAAAGAAAAAACAAAGTGCACCGTGAGCAGTGACGACACCCGTTCGATTAGGTTAGAATTTGACCATTTTTAAATTTAATTTGTTATTGATATACATGATATACATGATGAATAAATTGGGATTATATTTTCATTTTTGAATGCAAATATGCACGCAAATAAAATTAATCTTCGCACTGTGTCTCTATTCACTTTTCTTTTCTCTGTAAAGACGAAAGAAGTGTAAAGAAAATAAATCTGCAGAGTGCTGAGTGATAAATAGTTATAAAATTTGGGGATTTTTCAATAGTTGAGGTGTGTGCAAATTATATAGGTCTTAGAGAGTCACATGTACAAAAGTGAATCTGAAAAAGAACATTTTATATTGCATATTTTGTGGATTATTGCACTCGGTGTCAATTGTTTTTTTAGTAATCTTTATGTTGGTAAATAATTTCATTAATTTAATTGGAAATTTGAAATATGAGTGGATTATGTGATTGCATGTAGAAATATGCTCAAATCATAATAAAACTACATAAAGAAACTAATTCTAACATGGAACAACCTCGTTTTAAGACAAAGTCTGTTCACCCAACGGGGAGCCATGCTCAGTCAATTGCCAAAAAAAAAAGAGAGTATGACACAATTTTAAACCTATCGCATAGTGATCCGCCTAATCTGACAGGCCCAGTAAGGGATCTGGTGACTGGACCAATATCACATTCCTGACTTTCATGAAAGACAGGCAATATACCTTGAGGCTACCAATGTATCAATACTCTTATGTCTCATTTCCAATGGGCGGTATGACACAAATCAGTGAGGTTTAGTAGATTATTTTATGGTCTGGCACATTCAAGAAAGCATTCCCACTGGCAGTTGGACTCTCACTGGGCAGATAGGTTAAACTCACATGCTTAACTCACATGCATCGTACAAGTCCAACAACAAATGTAACATGGTCTGTCTTATGCTTATAGCAAGCAGTGACGTGTCCTGCTTTGTTTTCATTGCCCTATGGACCTACAACTTAAGGGGGTCCAGGAATGGTGCGTGGGTCGGTTGGATGGGCTAATTTTAAAATGGAAACCAATATAATAGTGCACCGATATATCATTGGGTCTTTCACAAGGCATTCCGATAAAATACATGGAACTCTGTAGTTTTCAAATGACAGAATATTAAGTTTTAAATTTATCAATACTTTTTCAAGGCACTGAAGTAAACCACAGCTTCCTGGCTTCTACAAAAGGAGACACACTCGAAGAAGTCATACTTTTCTGACCTTCAGTATGCCTTTAGGTTGAGCACTTTTCAAAAGGTGCCATTGGGAGCGCACCGAGAAGAAGACATTTAACCAGTGTCAGTAAAGTAACCCTAAATATTGCTTTCTTTCTCCATAAATATAGAGAGAGGAAACACTGAACGACTCAACCTTTTCGCTCTGCAAAATGTGCCTCTTACATAAATGAGCTGTGGTAATGTTTCAGTGCTTTTCTTATTCCATCCCATCCCCTCTGATCATCAGTCTCTGTCCAGCTCCATTAGAGCGGTTTCATATTGGAGAATAACAATATCACAGTCACTGTGCGGCTCGCCGCGCCGCCTTAGGCCTAATCAATCTACGGCTTGTCGCTCCATAGATGGACTGATCGGGTGGCATTATTCTGCAGTCAATTACCTCCAGTGAGAAAAGCAAAAAAAAAAATAAAAAGAAGAATGACAATAGACTCTGATGAATGCCACTCAGGGCTCAATTAAACTCATCGAGACACCATCCAAAGCTGGCAGTAAGACAATTGGGGAGGTCTAATGGGTATCTATATGAGCTCTTCTCCACCAGCCAGCAATTTATTACTGAGGGAGGCAGGACTGTTTACCTGTGATGTGATGACTTGCATAAGAGCTGGATAGTGATGTCGGGTTGTGTGCAAGTATGTGTGTGGGTGTGTGTGTGGCTGTGTTTGTCAGCAGTAGGCAGCGTTGTTTGAAAGCTGGTAAGATTTATGGAAAAGCAACCACAGACCAGCGGAGTGTTTTTAAGCCACAGTTATGACAACGCTACTGTGCCTAAAAATAGTGTCAAAACAAGAAGCTGTATATATTATGCCCTTGCTAAAATAAAGGAAGTTCTACTAACTGCGGGATCAAATTGTATCCTTAATATTTAGAAATGTGTCTAATTTAACCAATTCATTGCATTTGCAGTTAAGTTCAACTTGCTAGTCTCTTGGTTTTTACTGCAGTCCGGTTCAGTTAACTGTGGATTAACTCAGGATTACACAGTGATCTGACATAACATTTCATATGTTCTTCTCCAGCTGATTTCAATACTGTATAATTTCACCAAACAATGCTTTGTCTTCTAGTTAACATAAATTAGAGTAAGCGTTTATATTGTATTTGTCAATATAAATCAATCAAACTCTGTTTATAGGGCACTTTCCGTACAGTTAAATGTAATACTAACTGGCACAGAGGTAGAAAACGGGAATACAGACAGAAAGCCACAAGAGAAACTCAAACATTAAAATTAATAAATTGAGAATAAATTAATGATAACAATCATACAACGATGATGAACTAAAACAGACAGGTTGATCAATTAGTGAGGCTGAGAAAATGTGGACATGAAATTCTGTTGACTATAGAGGAAACTTGCTGTAAAATAATTTAATAAGCACAATTGAATAAAACAGTGAAATCATAACCTCAAAAAACATTTTAGAAAAATACAAAACTCTTCATTGCAAGAATAAGATCTAGAAATAAAAAAAGCAATATTATAAAAATGTGCGACAGTATTTGGCATGATAATTGATAACTACATCAAAGTGGTACTTAAGTCATCTTAATTCTGACAACTACAAATGTCTTACCTTGAAATCATGATTTTAAATGATCAGATTATCACAAAACGTTGCATCATTTATTGATGATCCATTTTTCCCTTGTTTTTGAGTTTCTTTATATTGTTTTCTTTCTTTTGTTTCTCCAAAGAGGTCAACGTTTTGATTTATTGATTCAATTCTATTGAAGCCAAAGAGTGGCAGACTTAATTTCACTTTTAAATGCACTTATAAAAGAGTTGTATGAAGATCTGTGAAGGAATATAATTTAGAACAGCCGTAACATTTTCCGCCGCTTTATAGGTAAAATTTTCAATTCAAAGCAGTTCTTACGGTAATTTTCTATACTTTAAAAGCATCAGCAGGAATACGGACACAGTAGAAATCTAGTAAAGAATGGTTTATAACAAGATCTAACATTGACAAAACTATTATAGAGATTCTTGGATATGAAAATGTATGCTAAACTTGACACTATGTTTGAGATTGGCACCAACACTTGGCTACTAAAGCACTGATTAAGTTTGTGAAACTTAATTTCCTCAAGTCTCGTTGCTGTGAACCCAGCATCATGTTCGGTCTTGTCTCATGAGCTGAAAGTATCATTACACCCCTAATAATTCTACATGCTTCCTATTATCTTCAAAGGACAGTTAACTCAATGTCATTCACTATAAGGTATAACAAATAGATGGGCTCACATCACCTTGCAGATGTTTCTCATTAAGGAACTAATGTCTCCATCCATCCCCGAACACCTTCAATTTCTGTCTGTCACAAAGGTCTTGTGTCTTAACCATGATTATTTTTATTTTCACCGTCTTCCTACCTGAAATGATTTGTCAGTCGTCTGAACGGTTTCATTGCAACTTCTAACCTCTGAAATACTTTGTATGCACATGGTTTCCAGAACAAAAGGCTTTGTAGTCCTAAGCCAGCCTCACTGTCCTATAGTTAATTGGGCTTCATATGTTGTATGCTCTTTGAAAAACTACTTTGTAGTCATTTACTTTCGCTGTGCAGCTACTTTCTGTTTTTGAAGTACTTTTGGAAGGGGGTAACAGATCTCTGGATGATGAATCAATACTTTGAATTCATGGACGTTTCCAGTTTCTTCTATAAAACGTCATTCTTTTTTTTTTTTTGATTCCGTCCAAGATGAGATTCCGTTTGGCACCTTTGGAATGTTTGAGTGTACTGGCTTGAAACTTAAAGAAATGATGATACAAATAGCTTTACCTGTGTGGCAAACTTGTGATTTTAACTATTGTTAGAGCAGAGAGTGAAACAAATGCAACAACCTCTCCAGATTTGGAATGCCATAGGTTCCTAAACCCTGGGTTAAATTGAATTTCGTTATCAAACATACGTTGCCTTGCAAATGTATCATTACCCTTGAACTCCCCCTCCCCCCTTTTGTCACGTCTCAGCCACAAATTTAACTGCTCACTTCAGGATATGTGGTGTTCCATTTTTGCTGAAAATGAAAATGTAGTGCTCATGTATTCAGACCTTTTGGTCTGAAACACGCAAACCAAAAAGTTGCCTGGATAGTACAGAGAAGTCACCTTCTCTGTAATGTGAACTGGGTTAATTCAAGGGTTTCACTGAAGGTAGTTTGTTGGAGAACATTACTGAAGACCATCATGTAGAACCTTTTGGACTCTGGAGGAGCTGTAGAGCTCCACGGCTCAGGTGAATTCAACTTTTAAAATCACCCGGAACAAACTATGATGGTTTGGGGATGGAAAGATGTACAGACATGCAAGGCAATCCTTAGACAAAACTTTTTTTTCTTTATTAATAACAGTGGTGCTTGTAGCAAGCCAAAAAATTTAATAAGTGCCAAAGACTCTGAATTACTTGAAAGCAACTGTCTTAAAGAAAAGAATGTTGTAAACGTAGTAAAACAAGTGAGCTAGACCTTCCGAAATGTTCCCACTCTGAAGATAATTCAATAAATCTTGGCAAACTAACGAGAATGTATGAAAGGCATATTTCATTACATGTCCAAACAGTTTAGATTATAACCTAAGGAAGTGAAGTGAAAGCAGTTTCTCAGAGTTGAAAACTCCCTGCATCTGGAATTTGGGGCGGTGATATTTTCCTAAGTGGGCCTCGGAGATAACTTTTGAAACCATACTTGATGTAGGATTTTATTTGGCTTGGAATTAAAGCCCTCCCTAGACAGCCCCTCCACCTATAGGCTGGTTAACCCTGCGTGACATGCGCGCACACTTAAACACGCGCACGCACAAACTGTTAAGTAGGTTATGATTTATTTCTTTGTCATTATCTGGCCATAAAACAAAGTCGTTTGGAGGAACTGTGGGCTTTCCTCCACTTTCTCTAGGCTGTGCGCTAAATCATTCATGGATGTTAAACAGTACAGATGTATTCAAAGTGTGACACTTAATGATGAACACACACACACACACACAGAGGAATAAGCCCTCACAGCCGGTGCTTTCACGTAATGTCATTCCAGCTATAACCTGACATTTCCTCCTGGATTGTTACTTTTTAAATGGACCTGTAAATAACTAGCAACACAAAGAAAGGCCTGCAGCTAGACAGTTAATGAATTCAATTAGTCAATGTCAGGCAGATTAAGAGGTCTGAAAAGGAGCATTGTCACCGAGTAGACAGACAATGCGCGCGTGCACATGTGTGTGTGAGTGACAGAGAGGCAAAATCAATGGCTCTGTCATGTGGCCAACCCAGGCCTCGCTCTCTCTCAAGCCTCTTGTCCCATTCATCACCAAGGACCAATATAGGCCATCCAGGGACCCAGGTGTGTTCGTTCCAAACTGTTAAAGTGTGTCTGCGTCACGCTGTGTCCGTTTAGCTGCTTTTTGTTTTAGTCACAATTTTAGGTTTGAGTGGGTGGAAGGTTGTGCGTTGGCATGCCAGACGCCTATTATAACGTCCTGTCCCAACGCGGAACACGTCTCAAAGCCGCCTATATTGCTTCTTATCTCAACAGAAGGCTGAATGCTTCCTCAATTAGGAGTAACCTTTTTGCTGAAGGCTTCACGTCTGACAAAAGCTTTGGGTTTGTTTGTATCCTGTCTACGACAATAGAAATTGGACATGGCACTTGTAGCTGTCAGAAGGAGAATCCAAATATTGGGGTTATTTTTCCACAGTCGATCCCCACAGGGAGCTGACCTTTTTACGAAGGTATCCGAGTAAACCAAGAAAGCTAGCAAACAATGATGAACTTGCAATACTTACGCTCAGGTTTTCTGATCACATGGTAATACAGGACAAGTAGCATTTTTTGTTTTCATTTTTTACTACATAATGTGCAAAAGTAGCAATTACTAGCAAATATACACAAAATACAATTTGTGTGTATTTATTTATTTATTTTTTTACACACAAAAATACTTATGTAGCCCCCATTCCTAAATCATATTATGACTGGCTGTTATATTATGTAAAAAGAAGACACACCTCAGTAGTGTACAATACAGCAATACCAGCAAAGTACTTTTGCTTCGTCTGACTACAGATGAGAACAGAGTAACAGAAGATATCTTACGCAACGTGTTCCTGAACTCTTCCCTTTGTTTCAGAGCTCGACAGTTGCAACTTGAGTGCATTCACTCGAGATGCTTTTGCTTTCATTTGCTGTCCATCTGCTCTCTGACAGAAGCTTCAGCTCGAACTGAGCCAGTAAAATACAGCGCAACATCTTCCTCTTGATGTGTCAGCTTGTGGAGGAGAGATAAATCAATCCTCTGTGAGTGGACAAAGAGCAGACAGGAAGTGGGCACTTGCTCTGCCCCGAGGGCCCCACTGATGCTACACTATGTTTATCTCTGTGGAAGGGTGCTCCTTTCACCTTCCTCTTAGACACACACGCACACATAACAACACACACGCGCACACACACACCGACTCATACATGGGCCAGGACCAATCCCTGATTGCATCTGGCTTGTCATCATCACGACCGGCTCAGCTCTTCAGGGGCCTCCATATAGCCCACCCTACCCACCACCACACTATTCACCCCATCTGTGGACAAATTTAATTTGGAAGTGCAGAGGACTGATAAGCAGGAAACAAGGAGACAGCATAAGGAGTAAAGGGGGAGGAAAGAAACTTGATATCCTTCCTATTACCACTTTCACCTCCCCCCTTTTCCCATCCTCTACATCTTCTCCACCCGGCACCCCATGCATTTTCAGACAAAGACCTCTTCTCTGTCACCCACAGATGGCAGAAGGAAAGTAGGATAAATGAAGACGAGCATCAGCTTGCATCTCACGGCAGAAACATTACCTGTTGAATATTTGTTTTGAGTTTCTAATGTCATACACAGAAAAATGACAAAATGTGTTGGATTTGGCCCAAATCTGGGATTTATTTTCTGATTGTGCTTCTAAGAAGTTAGGACTTACCTCACAGGATTTCCCCCAATGCGTTACGGTTGGAAGCACGACAGCAACATAGTCCGGTCAGTCTGAACACAGGGAGATTGAGGTCTGGTGTCTATTTATTCACCAGAACCCTGTAACCACTTCCTGTCTTTACCGGTCCACACACCAACAACCTCAGCAGATAAAGTGACAGGGCATGGATAAAGGATCAATAAATTTGGACACTTTAATTAGGGTAAAACAATTGAAGTGGGAAAATTAATATTTATATTAATTGTATTTTTTTTGTGTTTGCCTTATTTAAGGCTACACAATTGGTGTTAAACTATTTTTAATAATGTCTTCCAATAACGGTCATATCTTAAAATTTCCTGTCAACTTTAGCCTTTTTTTTTTTTATCAAAATGAATGATTGCCCTATTGCTCCTTCCACCCGGCTTCGCAGAAAACTTGCGAACTGCCTCAGCAGTTAAGCATTTCTAACAAACCGTTTTATGTTCTTACAGTTTCTTCTCTACTTTAAAACTATAACATTGAACACTGACACATCATTAGAGGCCCTCATAGTGTGGAAATTTCTCAATAGTCACAACACACAGTAAAAGATGATATTATAGCATTTAGCCACGGTTAACCACTAAAAACCAAAGTACTGTGGAGCACTAAATGGCAGTTTGTTCAAAACTTAAACGAAGCGGTAACCGAGCGTGAATTGTGGCCCCTGTGACTCCGAGAGGTGATGCATGAACACAGACAGATGTTGGTTACAGTCTGTCTGAATGGCCTTTATTAAATTAGCTATGGACTGGAGTGAACATTATGGAGCTGGAGGTTTTTACAGGTCAGTGCTTCTCCTACAGCCCTGAAGCCATAAGACCTCTGAGCCACCTGCAGCTGGGAGATGCAAGCTGAACCCTGAGCAACTGACAGTGTGTGTGCGTGTGTAGGGGTTTGCGTGTGTGTACTTGTTCATGCTGAAAAGTGAGGACATTTTTGCGGTCCTGCCTTTTATCTCATTTGTACTAAGCTCTTCTAGATTTAGAGGTATGGTGTGAATGAAGTTTTGGTTAGGAATGTAGTAGGGGTTAGGGTAAGTGTGAGTGTTAGGCATAAATGGAGTAACTAAACTAAATGGAAGTGAATTCAAAGTCCTCGGATAGATTGAAATATAAGGATGTATATGTGTGTGTTGGGGTGGGTGACTGTGTGTTAAAAACAGAAAGGAGAAGCAAAAAAAAAAAGGCTCCCTAACCATACAGCACATGGATTTTCTTGACCAGGTTATACACGCTTCACTGAGCACCAACACAAAAAACATGATGCAAAGACAAGTCAGGTAGGTGAGTATTACACAGTACCTTATGAAGTATTCATATCCCCTGGAACCTTTTCACATTTTGACAAGCTACAAAAAAGGTGAGATTTTATGCAACAGGCCAACACAAAGCAGAACATAATTGGAAAAAAAAAACTATATATGTCTTTCACAAAATAAAATATAAGACAGAAAATGTGGCATGTGTTTGCTTTCAATACCCCTCACCTCTCAATAAAATAAAGACCAACAGATTTTCTTCACCAAAAACCATTTGGTGGACCAAATGGGCCAATCAGAGTAGCAACCAGGAGGGTCTTGAACTCCTCTTTGTTCTGTTTAACAAATATGTCACTTTGGGTTTTTTTTCTGTTGTCTGAATGCACTGAATTTGTGCTTGTAACAATGTAAAATGAAAAAATTATTTTTGTTCCCATGTCAGCGGATAAGAAAAGCAATTACCATCTGATGTCTACCCTCAGACGCACTAAGTTCCAACATGTCTTTACAGAATTAAGGTAAAAAGTTATTTTCTCATCAAATATTAGTCAGATAATGTTATCATGCCAGCCCTATTCCCACAACTCGAATGGGCACCAACACTCCCGCCTCTCATCTATTATTGAAGCTGACATAATTGCAAGGGGTGGCATCATCCACTAATATCAAGACTCCCAATATATAACTGCTTAAATTATTCAAGAACTAGGTGTCCACCCCACATGGCAATGGGGGATTTCTCATATGATGAGATCATGGTCCCTGTGAAACAGGAGGACATGTGTGTGAAGCTGTGCAGGCATATGTGTGTGGGCGTGCGTGTGTGAATAATCATAATCGTGAGTCAAGTGTCAACTGGGTTTGTGCACATTAACCCACTTCATCACATGAAGTGTCACTAGGTAATAGAGAGGACTGTGGCCTCGTGCTCACATCTAATACCAACCAGAGCACAACCCAGGACTTCTCTCAATAATCGTGGATCTGTCTGTGGAAGCATGTGTGTATTTGAAAACTAAAGAAAAGGGGTACAAATAATTAGTTTAAAATAAACTCTAGGGAAACTGGAGTTTTCCAGTTTCAATAATTACTGATCATGATCGATCATATCGCACTGTTGGAATCTGATTAGTTGTACATCGGTTGTCTTAACCTGGAAATAGTTTTCTAATAGTTTTCTAATGGTGACTTTTTCTTTGCCATGAAAGGTCCATTTCCAAATGCTTGTAGTGAAAACAAATCGCCCTACCTTAACTTAAACTATAAACTTTGGTTTGAGAAGCAAAATGTTCACCTGCCTCGTCTATTGCAAAACCCGTTTACATGTGTGTTCAGGATAATACAACAACCAATTCTGTCCGTGTTTCAATTATCTACCAGTTGGTTTGTTGAGTAGAAGAAAAGTTAAACATGTCCATTTTGGAGCAGGAGTTTATTTTTTGGTATTTTTTGGTCGTGGCAGGTTTGAGCCTGGCTGGTATCAGTTCTGATTTGAACTTTCAAAAGCAAATTTTTTTTCATTTGAGCATGACAGTTTGGTCCTGATGAAACTTAAGGAATTGGTTAGCTTATGATCTACCATAATTGTGTGCATACTTTGTCAAAAAATTACTTCTAAGTTAGTTTTGTCTTATTTGAGGTGTATTAAGATATTTGCATTGCAAACTAGACCACAAATTTTGTGTTTTTGCAATGTACCACTGTTCACATTACCTTACATAAAAGAAAAAACAGCACATTTCTACACATTGACCTTTGAGTGTGCAGTTGTTTTGTTTTAATGCCATAAAAATCTTATCAAAACATGAACGTTACAATGTAATGGACTGCAACTAAACTACATAATATATAACTGATACTAATATGCCAGTAACAAAAAGATGGGCTGATATGCAAAGTCAGCTGTATGAACATGCCGTCAAAACTTCACCAGGCCTCATCATCTGGGAACATCAAGGGAAATCAACCTTCCTTCCCTAATAAACAGTAATGACCTTCTTCTTGAAGCATCTCAGAGCCTCCCTTTGTGTTGGTGTGGTGATGAGTACAAAATAGCCAAGCTAGCAGAAAGAAGCTGTGCCAGGGGTGGCCCAGTAATTACTGTTAATTGGTTTAACATGGGGATGGATGGAAGGCAGAATGAGGGAGAGGAGAGGAAGGAAGGATGGAGTTTGCCCTCCAAGCCCCCTCCTCAGCTTGTTTGATTCGATAGGGTGTGCTATCTCGGCTCTTTATCTGCACCATGAGCTAATGTAGGAGAATGGAGAAGGCAGGGGAGATACGCAGGGTGACAAGCACATAAAGCAATCTGGTAAACAAGCCGTTGCTCATTTGTGCTCAGACATACACGAGGAGGAGGAAAAACATATTAGCTTTGCTGAAAAGTAACCGAATGCTGGCAGGAAACCGCTCTGAAAAAACGGACAAAAATCTAAGTATCAAATGTTTAAATCTGAATACATCTCACACCCTCACACCAACAACCATATGACACACTCACGTTACACGGAGCCAGAGGGACCTGCTCATCCTGGTGAAAAAAAAAAAAGGCAATCTCAGGACAATTTACAGCCATTTATTGCATAATCATCTACATATCAGTGGCTGTGTGGGCAGAGAGGTGAGGTGTATTATATTCCCCATTCACCCAAGCTGAAACACCGACAGTAACTTTATCAACTCTATATGGACATCTAGACCGTACTAAACTTGAATCTTTATGGAGTACAGAGAGACATTTTAGAGGAATGTGAAGCTGTTACAACACAATGAGGGAGTGTTGAGATAAACGCAAAGGGGAAAAACATGATTTCGAGTGGCAACAAAACCCCTCGCATATAATGTATGTGTCAACTAACGATGAAGCTTTGGCCAAATGTCTCTTAAGCCCGACTTTCCTAAACAAACTTGCAACAAATATGAGATTCTTACATGCATATTTCATCAGTTTAAGTGTGATGTATAGTTTGGTTGCGGTAAACTGGTAACTTAGCTAGTGATTGGTGCCAGCAGATTTTCAGTTTGATCTGATCTAATCAGTGACTGACCAATCATAAAGAGTTTTTAATGGCATTCTTCAGCAGACGCAGGAAATCCTGCTGATTTATTGCTTTTAGATTTATCAGCAGCCTTTGTCACCACAGACAGCATCCTGCTAATCTGATTGGACCATATTGTCAGTGTTAAAGGTGCAGCTCTCTCCAGGTGCAAGGCATACCTCACGTGCACAAGCGTTTGTCAATTTAGAGGCTTATTCCTCTTCAGCAGTCTCTCTCAGTCTTGGGGTTCCAGGGGCAGAGAAGTGGTCTCTGCCCCTGGAATCTATTTTTAGGAGACACAATAAACGTTTTCATTGGTTTGCTGGTGGCACCCAGAAACACTAATGCACTGACACCCCTATTAAATAGCCTGGCTGAAATTAAAACTTGGGTGACAATAAAACTTTCTAACCATGAATAAAAGAAGACTAAGGTCATCTGGTTCTTGTTTTTAACTACTTATAGTAGTTTAAAAAAATGTGTTTTTTAACTACTTTAAGTAGTTAAAAAAGCTATAAATAGTTTTTTTTTTTAACTACTTGTAGTAGTTAAACTGCAGAAAAGAAACTGGGTGCTCTCCTAGACGGCCACCTTAGACAAACAAATCCACTGTAACTTCTTACCAAATTGAAGCAATATCTCAATTTCAACGACATGGAGAAGGTTGTCCATGCTTCCTTTTTGTCTTGAAATTGATTTAAAATATTATTGCTCACTATTAACTCTAGCCTAGTCCCATCTTATCTACAGTGGGGAGAACAAGTATTTGATACACTGTTGATTTTTCAGGTTTTCCCACTTGCAAAGCTTGTAGAAGACTGTAATTTTTATCGTAGGTACTCTTCAACTGTGAGTGATGGAATCTAAAACAAAAATCCAGAAAAATACAATGTATGATTTTTAAATAATTAATTTCCATTTTATTGTGTGAAATAAGTATTTGATCATCTATCAACCAGTAAGAATTTTGGCTCTTACAGACATGTTAGTTCTTCTTTAAGAAGCCCTCCTGTTCTCCACTCATTACCTGTATTAACTGCACCTGTTTGAACTCGTTACCTGTATAAAAGATACCTGTCCACACACTCAATCAATCAGACTCCAGCATCTCCACAATGCCCAAGACCAGAGAGCTGTGTAAGGACATCA